>OVBE01007018.1:0-19024 GCA_900406425.1 Iberis pinnata | reverse complement strand
ATATGGATGTGGATGAGGAATAGTTTTCAGATTCAGCTTATGAACCATAACTTCACTCGCTGCATTAGTGCAGCTTCCACCATCAATGATCAAAGAACAGACCGTGGACTTTATGAAGCATCGAGTGTGGAATAAGTTCTCTCTTTGGAATGCTTCTTCATGCGGATTTTGCACACTTAGAGTCCTTCTTGTAACCAGAAACTCTCCAACCACCGCATATGCTTCTTCAATTTCGGATCCAACATCTGATTCTTCTTCAGGTACCATTTTTCCATCTTCCTTGAGAAGGAAGAATTTCTTGTTGGGACATTCTCTTGCATAATGCCCCATTCCTTGACACCTGAAACACCGAGTTTGAGATAAAGTAGTTCCGGTTCTTGGTTTTACCTTAGTGTTTTGATTTTCCTCTCTTGTAGTAGCTGGTTTCGGATTGAATTTAGGCTTTGAAGTTGAGAATTATTTCGGTTTAGAGGCTGGTGGTGTAAAGCTAGGCTTGACAAACCGCCTCTTGTTCTGAGCTTCAATCAGTTCAGCCTTGTGAACCATCTCTTCCATATTGTGATAACTCTGAAGCTCTAACTTGTCTTCAATGTCTCGGTTAAGACCTCCTAAAAACCGTTACATGAACTTATCTTCTCCTTCACTGAGATCAGCTCGAATTAAGAGAGTTTCGAGCTCTTGGAAATAATCTCGGACGGTTATTGTACCTTGAGCTAGCTTTCGAAGCTTGCTCAATATTTCTCTATGATAGTAGGCTGGAACAAATTTTCGCCTCATCTGAACCGTTAGCTCATCCCAAGTAGTTATGGGAGGCTCTCCAGACCTTAGTCTAATTATTCTCAATTGTTCCCACCATAACAAAGCATAACCACTGAATTCCGAAAAAGCGATTTCACTTTGTTTATGTTATAGGTTCCTTGGCATAGGAAATTGGATTCCATTTTCCTTTCCCAGTCTAGGTAGACTTCAGGTTCATTCGTGCCTAGGAATGATGGGAACTTGATCTTTATGTGCTTCAACTACTGATGTGCAGGATCATGGAAGTCTCGGTTATTCCTTGGAGATCTATGTCTGATGGTGCTACCATAGCTATGGTCTGACACCTCCTCTTCTTCAGAAGACACACAGTCTGACCCTTGATGTTGGTCTCGATTTCTGGTGATTCTCTGATCAGATCTAGCTTTGAAGGATGAGTCGTCTTTCTTCGGTTTAGAGGACTCTCCTATGTGTCCTTTGCCTTTCGCAATTCGGTTGAACTCAGATGGAGTAGGCGTTGGACTTGAATGCTCACTTCGAGTTCTTTTCTTCTTTTCTAGGCTCATTGATTCAACCTTGTCTTAGAGTTGCTCTATCTGTTGCAACAAGACCGCATTATTTTCTTGAATTTGTTGACCCATCAACCTGTTCAGGGTTTCCATTACTTCTGCAGAAAGTTCCATGGTAGCTGAAATACCAAGAAACTTGCACCAGTAATTTGTTCAAAGAAAACAAACAAACAACATAAACACCTTGAGAGATCCGATTTCTGATAATTTCTAGGTGTTCTATATGCAATCTAAGAAAGAAATTATATTAATAACCTAATGCAGTTTCAAGATTCTAATTTTTTAAACTAATCTAGATGATTTTAAAACAACTAACAACCTAATGCAAATTCAAAATTCGAATTCTTTAACCTTAAACTAGATGAATTCAAGCAATCTAAATACCTAATTCAATGCAAAATTATGGTTCTTTAATCTAACCTAAACGAAAAATAATCAACTAAAACCTAGGGTTCTTTAACCTAAAAACCAGATTCTTTTAAAGAAAAAAATAAGAGATTAGGGTTTTAGGGTTTTGCTCAGCCTTTGGTACAAAGTTGGCTCTGATACCACTTAATACGCTCCTGGATCAACTCTGACAAAGACTCTAATCAGCAACAGCCAAACAGCTTGATGATCGAATATTTCAGACTTGGTATAGGCCTCGGACAGCCTTAGGAATGGTCTCGGACAAGCCTCGTGGGTTAAGGACTGGTCTGATGGTCTTGTTGACTCGATGAGCGGACTAGGCAGCCTGATACAGAACGATGACAGCCTTGAGACTCGGCTAGGATGCTTGGATGGCTCGGTTGGTATGCGGTTTTGAAAGATGAGGCCGAGACTAGTTGTAGCTGATGCCGATTTGAATGATGATGAATTTGTGATGTTTTGTGAGATGATTGTGAATAGATTTGAATGGAGAAACCTGATTGTTTTATGAGATAAACAATCAAGCAAGTGTAGGCTTTCTGGATCTCTTACAGATGTAGATTGCCGGGATTCTAAATCCAATGAGCAAGAAGAATTCAATTGTTTTTCTCAAACAAATATAATAGGGTTTTGACATAAATCTTGCTAAGAAATAAAAAGAGGTTCGAATACTTTATATAGGCATGAGCCTAGGGATTTTCCTAACATATCCATTCCTTAAAAGAAAATAAAAAGAAATACTAAAAGAAAAGGGAAAGCCCAATAAGAAATGGAAATGGAAATCAGCTTCCCATTCCTTAAAGGAAAATAAAAAGAAATAAAATTAAAAGAAATAAAAGGCTCATTAAGAAATGGGAATGGAAATCATCTTCTAGAAGACAAGCCTTGGAAGGCAAGTTTCAGATTCTAGAAGATCTCCTTTATTTTTCACCAAGTATTTATTTTAAAATAAATAAATACTTATTCCAAATTCTTTTCAGAAAGCTTTAACGAAGTGGATAAAGTGCCTCATTAAAACCTTAGTGATTGACCAAAAACCCAATGCGGGAAAAAGCGATCATCTCGATTAAGGACAAAAGAGTACAGTCATTACCCACTTAAGTAACTGATCAGAGATCTGGTTCTTCTGGAACTTCAAGCCTGAACAGCTGATAGATGTTTCAAGCTTGATCTTCTTCTTCTGAATGTTGCATCACGTGGGCCTGATTAGCTACCTCTCTTGCCTTTGATCTCGTGATCCTCTCTTCAGGTTCAAGCTGCTCCGGTTCAGGTTTTGGTCCATCCACAATCACATGAGCTGAGAAATTCAATATATGGACTAAAACAAGCTTACAGACAGTGGTATTTAAAGTTCAAAGATATTATCACATCGTACGTTTTTGTAGAGATCATCATTCATCGATGTATCTACATTAAGGTCAATGGGAGCAGATTTGTAATTTTAGTCTTATATGTTGATGATATTTTGCTTGCTGCAAATGACATGGGCATGCTACATGATATAAAGAAATATCTCTCTAAGAACTTTGAAATGAAAGATATGGGTGAGGCATCTTATGTGATCGGAATAGAAATATATTGAGATAGATCACAAGGATGGTTAAGTTTGTCTCATAAAGGATATATCAATAAGATTTTAGAGAGATATAAAATGGACTAATGCTCTACAGGGATAGCTCCAATTCAGAAGGGGTATAAATTCAGTAAAATGCAATGTCCGAAAAATGAATTGGAGCGTAGAGAAATGGAAAGAATTCCCTATGCATCAGTGGTTGGGAGTTTGAACTATGTTCAGACATGTACTCGGCCAGATATTAACTTTTCTGTTGGTATATTGGGTCGATATCAAAGTAATCCCGGAATGGACCACTGGAAAGCTGCAAAGAAAGTTCTCAGGTACTTGCAAGGCACCAAAGAGCACATGCTTACGTACCGGAGATCTGATCACTTTGAGGTCATTGGATATTCAGATTCAAATTATGATGGATGCGTTGATAGTAGAAAATCGACGTTTGGATATTTAGTCCTATTAGCTGAGGGAGCAATATCATGGAAGAGTGGAAAGGAGTCTGTCATTGCTACTTCCAAGTGAAATCCATATGCTTTGGATTAATATTAAGTTGATGCTGATGAGTCGTCTGGCTTACTACAACATTTGGTGGTGGGTTATCCATGCATATTCTATAAATGCTGTAATTACAAACATCACAATGGTGAAGTCTCATATAGAATTAACTCTCGCAAAGAAGGCAATTCTAGTTAGCATAATTAAGCATTGATGTAATTAAATGGTTTGAGTGGGTGTTGTGGGTGGAAAGTGTGGTTTGCTTTCGAATAGAACTATGTACAATCTACATGAAGGTATAATTTGTATTGAAAACATCTATAAAATAGACAGGGGTTTTCAATATCACAGCCGCACGTTTTGCACGTCTCATTGATGGTGGAACCGTCAGGCTACGTTCCGTGGAAGAGTTCAAGCAGACGCTATTGCATCTTGGGATTTTCTACTCGTACAATTAAAAACACAACATGAAATAAAAAAATTGAACAACAATAAACAGTTATATCATATATGACAAATGGCACAATGACGACAAGCAGAATATTTGTGGCTTGAGAGGATGGTTAGGATGAGAAGATTGGTTAATTTCTAGTAAAGATGCAGCACAATCTTTATGGCACACATATTCTTCACATCCGAGTTCTTTGCAATGGTAGCCTCCGTAAATATAACCTTGAGACTCACACCCAAGACAACTATAGTCAAAGCGAGTAAAAGGTAACAAAGAATGATGTAGTGAATTGGTAGCTCTACTTTCTCTATGGTCATATGATTTCCAAAAATCCAATGGGAAATTAACTTAATTAGCCTACAGTTTAGTACAAATGACCGGAACCATACAACTTTTTTTATTACTGCGATTTTTTAAATGCACAGTGTGTCCTTATATTACGTTGTGACAAAAAACGTATTTACAGGAATGTCATTCGCCACATAGGAATTTGTTGACATATATTAATGAATGTTTTCGTGAAGCGCTACTACTACGATATAGTTGGGTTATGGGAAATTGGTTGACTTACGGACATAAGTCAGCCAATCGTGACAACTTACTTACATAAAACTGGTTGATTTATGTGTTAAAGGCTGACTTACAGTCATAAGTCATCCTAAGTGACGACTTACTTACATAAATTTGGTTGATTTATGTGATAATGGTTGACTTAAGCACTCAAGTTAAAGCTGACTTAAACTTCGTCGGGATGAGTTGCTGAAAATTTGACTGAGTTATAGTTACGAAATGGTTGAGTTATGTTATGACGACTGATTTAATGATCATCGGCTGATTGAGTTATTAAATGAACCATTGGCTTATATGATGTTTATATGGCTGAGCTACCTAAACTCAGCAGTAAATAGTTGGATTACGTTAAACTCAGACGATTTACGGCTAACATATTAGCGAAAGATTAATTACATTAATTATTATAATTGCATTCATATGGCCGCTGATTTAGTTGACGATAGGGCCGACTTATGGTTTTCCAACCTAATTACGAATGATTAATTAATGAAAGATTAATTACTAGAATAACATTCACCTTGCGACTGACTTATGTTGTATTTGATGACTTATTTAATTAGAGTGAGTTATGTGTTTGTATCGCGGCTGACTTACTTTTTTACCATGTCATCAGTTCTTATTTGTCATGTAAAAAAAACCGTTACAACTTCTTGATTATTCTTCAGTAATCATCTTCTCCATCTATCTATGAGAGTTTATGGATCATATACTTATTATTTCCGGTAAATGGGTTAAGAAAAGAGTATTTTAATAAGTAGGATACTTTTTGTTTTATAATTTTCTTTTACGGTACTTTGTTAGCATTAATTTGAAGATTGGGTACTTTTTTAATTGTTGACTTTGACTCTTTTTTTAATGCCTAATATACCACTACAAATTTTAACACATTAATTAATTTAGTTTTAATTTTAAAACATTATTTAATAGTTTACTGAATAATTAAAAGAAAAAAAATTTCATTTAATTTTTTCCTAAATTATAGTTTGATTGGTAAGGTAATTAAGTTTATTGCAGCTCCTCATTCTCTACAGCTTTTTCTATTTCACATAATACGTATAATTCACAAGTCGGATGTGTGATTTAAAATTTATGTATATGATTCATATTTTTATGGTTTATAGTTCACGTATATCATTCATAATTCACACGTATAATTTACAAGTCTCATGCGTGATTCACAATACACTTTCACCGTTCATAGTTCAAATGCATGATTCATAGTTCGTATGCATGTTCATTGTTCATATGCATGATTCACATATCATTTTCACAAATAATGCACATGATTCACAATTTACTTTCATCGTTCACCGTTAACGCATATGATTCACAATTCATTTCTATAGTTACCGTAAGAGACTGCCGTTAACATCCAATAAAACATTAAAAAGTTTTAAAACACAAGAAAGAAACTTCATCCAAAATATAAATAGTTGAACTTAAATATAAGCATTTTCTCCATTTCAGTTGGAAGCGGGGATCACAAAATTGTTGGAAAGCATTCAATTTTCATGTAAACGTGAATATTTCTATTGGATGATATTTCTGAAATTCTAAAGAATCTTGATGGAAAATTAACATCGGTTGTTCTTCCATCGTTATCCATTTCATGTCAAACATATAAAGACAACCATGAAAATCATAATTAATAAATTAGATTAGTGCAATCGGATAATCAAAGACCAAATTAACAAAACAGAAACAATAAGTAAAATTTCAAAAACCATAAATGACAATGTACCCACAAACACCATCATGATCTAACTATGTTTTTCAAAATGATAGGAGCTTTTGTAACTTCTAACCTTTGCCAAACAAACAAAAAAACACAAACTCAAACTTATTAATGGACGAATCAAGAATCAGCAGTAAAATTCCCATAACGACAATTGAATTAAAAAGATTAACAAAGTGGTAAAAAAGCTCCAAAATAACACACAAAATCAACAAAATGAAAATACCTGAAATTTAGTACCAACACCTAGAGATTCTATTAAACTACAATCAAGTGTACATGAAAAACAACATATATACCACATCAAAATCAACACACACAATAACTCCAATAAACTATCGATTCGATTAGAAATGTGAACAAAAACATAACCTTCCTTATGAACGATAAATCACAGTTAGGAAATGCTCAAACTAAATGGAGGTGATGCAGATAGTCTTGCCGGAGTTTCGGCAGAAGCATGCAACGGGTCTGAGTTGTAGTTTATGGCGGAGGAAGAGTAATGATGTGACAAGAGGACAAAAGTGAAAACTTCACCTGTGAAAAAAAGTTCACGCGGTTGAAGATAAAAGAAAGGTTTAACCTAAATAAAAAAGAGTAATTCCTTGAAACACCATCAAAAGAAGTTCAAATTCCAAAAATACCACACACTCCCAAAAGTTCCAAAAATACCACACACTCTCAAATGTTCCAAAAATACCACAAACATAAAAAGTGAATTTTAAGAGTTTAAAATTTAAAATTTTGGGTTTGGGTTCACTAAATAGAATTTAGGGTTTAGTTTTGAAGGGGGTAGGGTTTGGTTTTGGGGTTTTTGGATTTAAATTTGAAGTTTTAAAGCTATTTCAAATTTTGTGGTATTTTTGGAACAAAAACATTTGTGTGGTATTTTTGGGAAAAAATGTGGTATTTTTGGAACTTTTGGGAGTGTGTGGTATTTTTGGAATATACTTAACTTTTTGTAGTATTTTTGAGAATGTCCCAATAAAAAATGACTTATATTGATTTTAGTAAACACTCTAGATTTAATAATTTAATTTAATAGACACAATTAAAATTTTGATAAAAGGGTAAAATAGTAATTGCAAACCACTAAAGTACCTTATACGCAATGATTAGAAAAAGTGCTCATTTATCAAATTTGAATTCTTTTGAGTATCCATATTACCAATTTTTTCTAATGAAAAACATATATGTATTCGATGCTGATAGTAGAGGATTTTGAGTTTCGCATATAGATGGGCAAACAACACGCGAAGAAGTAGAAAAATTGCTATTCGATGATTATGAATTGAATGAGTCGAAGCATCATATTAAGCTGAGCTACATGTTCTCGAATAATGCTTTGAAAACAATGGCGCACGATATTCCACCAGTTTATGTCTCTAATAATCAACAGTTGCAATGTTTTATAAGCCTAAGAAAAATCAAATATCTACGTCTATGTGTGGAGATTACGGAGAAAAAAGACTGAAAAGTATGTTCAAATGACGGAGCAAGAGAGAAGAGTAAAATTTTATATAGTTTTAGCACAGAAAGAGAACGCCTAGACGTTGAATCTATTGCGATAATTACGGTAGGGGTTATGATGGTTTCCGTTTCGAGGACAATGACAATGACTACTATAGTAAAAGGGAAGGAGAAAAAGAGAAAGTAGGATGAGAAGAAGAAGTAGTCGAAGACTCGGATGGTGCATCGTCTGAAGATGATAACTTCAGCTCATACGGTGAGTCTACAGTAGAAGACGAATATTCAACGGCGATACTTCCAAAGAAGAGACCTCATAACTGGTTGATGAGCCGATGCAATGGGAATCCGGAGATTTTAAGGTCGGAGATGGCTTCATTAAACTTGCAATAGGGCAACGAGACGAGAGTAAATCCGATTCGGAGAGACGACTGAAACTTCTCACATTGAGGGATCAATTTGATTTTGATGTAGTCGTATCTGATACAGATAAATTGGTTGTTAAGTGTTGGGTTGTTGAATGTCACTGGAGAGTTCGTCCTTCTACACAAGGGGATTCCCTGAACTTTATGTTCGTATTTACGATTTGGAACAACATGTTCTATAACTGAGCGTTTTAATCGATCTCGACAAGCAACACCAGATATTTTATGACAGTTGTACAAGAACTTTCTCGGCGACATTGGTCTGTCCGTTCTACCTTCGAATGTCATAATAATTATTAATAAGCATTTTGGTATAAATGTACTTATTTTTTTGGTCGGGTTAATTAAGAGATCATGCTGAGTTATATATTAACGATAGACTGAGAAAAAATATTAACATTAATGCTTAGTATTTGAACGTTAAGGTTGAGTTATGTTTTCGATGTGACTAACTTAATTTTGTGATGCGGCTGACTTATTTGAATGGTCATGTGACCATATGCCATATTTGAAATCACATAGGACGCTGCAATATGCAATGGAAATTGATGAGGGAACACCTGAGATTGGGTTTGATAACTTTCCTTCTTACTTATACATGATAAAGGGCAAATCCGGGTACAATTGCGCGTCTTCAAATTGATGAGTGTGAAAGATTCATGTTCGTGTTCCTTTTGTTTGGTGCGAGCATAGCTGGGTTTCTTTTCATGCGCAAAGTTTTCATCGTAGGCGGTACATTTTTTAATGGTTAATACAAAGGGACGATTCTCACAACACTAGCTCATAATGGTAATTGTCAGATTTTTCCAATAGATTTTGTTGTGGTTGACACTGAAAATGATGAATCCTGGGAATGATTTTTTACACAACTAAAAGTTTTATTTCCGACGAGGAGGATCTTGCGATAATCTTAGATAGGCATATGTTGACAGGAAAAGCAATTGGGAATGTGTATATGCCCGCTTCTCGGGAAATTTGCACGTACCATTTATATTAGAATATTTTGGGAGGGTACAAAGGAATAGATGTTTATCGTCTGGTGAAGAAAACGGCAACATGTTTTAGGATGCATGATTTAAATGCGATTTTCAAGGAGATTCAAGTGATTAATCTTGAACTTCATGGATACCTCAAAATAGTTGATGTCAGACTGTGGGCGAGTGTCCATTTCTCAGGTGAAAGGTATAATTTGATGACTACAAACATAACAGAATTAATGAGTAGAGCATTGTCAAATGCTAGAGGTCATAACATTGTTCGACTATTAGAATCAATACAGGATATGATGAGGAGATGGTTTGCTGAATGGAGAGAGGATGCTATATCCCAGCGAACCACGCTTACCCGTGGTGTTGAGAAACTACTACAAGTAAGTCAACCCTCACAATTAATAAGTCAACTGTTACTGTTCATACATATACCATATAAAATCATAAGAAAGTTGTAACGTTTTTTATTCTGTGTTGATAATTAATAATGGGTCGCGTTGATGCCACCAAACTGTTTACGGTACAATTAGTTGATATTGATCATACTGAAGTTAAATATGGGCAGCCTTTGCATGTTGTTAAGTTGACTAAGAGAATATGCACATGCAAGTGTTTCCAACATGAGAAATTACCATGTACGCATGCAATCTCATATGCCGAGTACATAAAATTTTCATCTACATCCTTGTGCAGTAATTACTATTACAACGCTTATTTGGTTAACGCATACGCTGAAGTGGTTATACCGTTTGATTCAGCGCATCAAGTTCCAGAAAACACGGCGAGACAAGCATGCATGCCCCCATTTATTCGTCAACAACTAGGAAGACCTAAAAAATGATGAAATTTGGTTTAGAAGTTGCACTTGAAAATAAATGTCCAAGGAAAGAAAAAACATGTTCTCGTTGTAGAAAGAGTGGGTATAATGTGAAACTTGTCCGTATATTGATTTATGGATTTGAATGTTTTTGTGATACGAATGAGTTCTAGTTTAATGATGGCTGAGTTACTCTTTACAAATGAGTTATGGATTAGAATTATTTTTATACAGCAGAGTTCTAGTTTAACTATAGCTGAGTTCTTATTACAATAAGGTTGAGTTACTTTTGACGGCTGATTTACCGATTTGAATAATTTAGTTATGTCAAATATTTTTGAATATTAATCGAAGAGTTACGATATTTTCGTATTCCCGCCTTTTCAATTATTTTTACCTCGATAACGTAGTAAGACATCATAGCCTCAGTATATGAGATAATAGCTACGTAATATGACATAGTAGACATCATCTAAGGTTTGAATCTGTAGCTACCATTTGGAGCAACAAACATATCCATTATGTGGGGTAAAAACCAATGCATCTTCAAGAGGAAAGGTAACGAGTCTTTCCATTATCCCATTGAAGTAGTTGGGGAAAATAACAAGAAAAAACAATTAGAACAAATTGCAACCAATATAACATAACATAGAACTGAGATTACCACTTTAATTTACCCTCAACTAAAATTACCATTTGGTGGTTGCATTGGATGAGCAGCCAATATTATAATCAATATTTGGAGATTTGGTGCCCCTTTGGTGGTGGCATAGGATAAACAAGAGGGAAGCGGATTGCATGCATACTATTTGTAAGCAAAATGGAAATCGAAAGAGATAGATTGCATGCGTAATGTTTGTGAGAAATATCGAAATCGTAAGAGAGAAAGGGGAAGAGAAGAGAGAAAACCCTGAGATAGATTAAGAGAGAGTTTGAGAATTTGTGAGCAAATAAAGAGAGAAACAGAGGAATAAATAGAGAGATAATCGTCACGTCAAAGTCAATAATTTTAATATAAATAGAAGAGTCACAATTTTACGTATTCTCGCCTCTTCGTATTACACGCCTAATATATGGAAACATGAATCGTCGCAATTTATTTTTCTCTTAACAGCTCAGTTATGGAACATAGAATAATCATTATGGTTGAGTTCTTTCATTATACGGCTGGGATACAGATACATAAAAGCTGAGTTAAAGGCTACTTTATAGATAAATATAGGCTGAGGTATTATTACCTCAGGTAACGTAATAACTAATAAGACATCATTACACGCCTTGTAATATCACATTATAGTTGCGTAATAAGATATCACATATGTGGTAGAGAGAGAGAAAATCATCGCATCCAAGCTGCGTAATATGACATAATAGGTGACATAATAGCTGTGTAATAAGACATTATCTAGGGTTTGACCTCGGTCACGTAAAATCCCATCATAGTTTCATAGTAAGACATCATTTACCTCGGTTATAAAATTTTCTCGATATTATACAGTTGAATTATGGTTACACGGCTAATATATGAAATGGTTAAGTTATTGTTTATCATTCGGCTGAGTTATAATTATTTTCTTAGACGGTAATAAACGATATAGCTAAGTCATTTTTAATGTATACATGAGTTACAAAATTTAAAATGAAAGATACGAATGAGTTACATCAAGCTGTTGGGTTTTTTCTTGTTTACTTTATGACTTGGTTTTCTAAATATAAGACTAACTTATGGTTACGACTGAGTTATGTTTACTTTACGACAAAGTTATCTCCGTGATTATAATTTATGGCTGAGTTCTGTTTCAATAAGGTGGAGTTACAAGTTTTATTGTTTGTGTTACGAGTGAGTAGTAACAATATTTTTATGAATTACATAAATTCTAAGTTATTATTACAATACATGACTAGTGCAAGAAGTAAATATGAGAATATATTTAGTTGATCCAAATGTACATAACTAAATTACAGCTAGTACTTAAATTAGCAGTAGGACAATGAGAATAAATTTGAAGATTACTTAGATACTGCTTTATTGAATCAGAACAACGGATTGTGACGTAAGACCATAAACCTTACATGCTCACTTCAGGTATATTGTAAGTGTTATAAACTATCTAGTTGTTTAGACACTTACATGTCGACCTGAAGTGAACACGTAAGGTTTGTAGTCTTAAGTTGAAAAATGTTGTTCTGCCTTGACAAAGCAGTATCTGAGTAATCTTCAAACTCAATCTCATCATCTTGTTTAGAAAAAAAGGTTTTTATAATACTTACAAGTTAACTTTAATTTACGACATAACAAATAAAAACAAGATAGATGAACAAGAACTATATTTCGTCACCTGGCCATTTATGAGTGTCTAAGTTCCTCTTTTCAATTTTCTTTATGGGGTACTAAACTAACGCCAACTATCAATCGATACTTCTTTTGTAACCAAAAAGGCAAGGGGAAAATAGTTGTTGGCTGCATCTACTTCTTTGGTGGGTGCATAGGATAATTTAACGCGTTTTATAATTAATATTCAGTTTTCGAGTTTTAGAGCGTATTTAGAGTTAATAATTTATGGTTTAGGGTTTACTAACAAATAAAATAAGGAAAGTTAACTAAATCCTAATCCATAAACCCTAAACCCTTACTATTTTAGTAATTTTCTCATATAAAAAAGTGAGTTAGATTCTTAATGAGTTATATAGAGTACATTGTATATAATTTATTTTATATGAGTTAGATTCTCATTCCTAAGTCTACATGTAAGGTTTAAAGAAATTGTAAGACAACATACATCTCAATAGCATTATCAATTCTCATTCAATAAAGATGATACATACATTTTATTAATATTCACTTAGGATTGAAAAGAGGATCTTTATTAACACATTTTAGATTATTAACACTAAACCCTAAACTTTAAAACCTATACTATTCTAGTAATTTTCTCATATAAAAAAGTGAGTTAGACTCTTAATGAGTTATATAGAGTACATTGTATATAATTTATTTTATATGAGTTAGATTCTCATTCCTAAGTCTACATGTAAGGTTTAAAGCAATTGTAAGACAACATACATCTCACTAGCATTATCAATTCTCATTCAATAAAGATGATACATACATTTTATTAATATTCACTTAGGATTGAAAAGAGGATCTTTATTAACACATTTTATATTATTAACACTAAACCCTAAACTTTAAAACCTATACTATTCTAGTAATTTTCTCATATAAAAAAGTGAGTTAGACTCTTAATGAGGGATTAATATTCACTACATACTGAAAAGACGATCTTTACTAACACAATTTATATTATTGATTTGATTAATTTTGAAGTTTGGCTGAGTTATATGGCTACTTAATGGATGGCTTAGCTTAACGAAAGAGTTGAGATATATAAACATTTGATAAGTATGGCTGAGTTACAAGACAAATACTTGTGACTCTTCGTCTTCGTGTCTTCTCATGTTCCTATTCATGTCTCTTCATCTTCGTGTCTTCTCATTCGTGTTCTTTTGAGTTTATAAATACACCTTCTCTTCATTTGTTCGTTCATCCATCTCAGTGATCACGAAAAAATGAGGCTAAACCATTTCCCCCCGGAAATCCTTGAAACCATTCTACTCAAGGTCGCAAGTAATTCATAGAGGGATCTTTTAAGATGCAAGAGGATTTGTGTGGTCATGCGAGCTGCGGTTCAAAGAGAGACATTCTACAGGAGCGTCGATCTTTTCACATTGGAAATGTCTTGGTATCATTCTAGTGTGGTTTTCAATCGTTTGTGTATCCACTATGAAAACCCTTACGATATCTTCATTTTCGGTGTTAAATATTTGTTTCGGGCTGGCGACATGGAAGGAGGATTTGGATCTTTATACCTACAACTATCTTCAAAACACCAGCTGTAGTTAACAATGGTCTTCGCAGAATCAAAGAATCCCTTGGTTCTTCATTCATCTCCAGTACCACAAAGTCTATAGGTATGTCTGCAACTCCAATCTTGACAGGAAAATTCTCTAGTATTCAATGGGGAATTCTAATAGACCTATCTGCTAACACCAAAGATATGTTGCAAGGTTTGAACTTGTTGAAACCCAACTTCCTGGCTATTGAAAGAGGCATTAAACTGATGGATGCTCGTAAGTCACATAAACACTTGTTGAAGGTTAAAGGACCTAGTGAACATGCTAAGGCGAAAGAACCATGATTAGAGAGCTTCTTGGAGATTGTTGTCTTTGTGATTATGGCACTGCATTCTTCACTTATAACTACCATTACTTGAATCTACTTACCCCTTTTGGTAATGACATCATTCATAAACTTCTTATATAGATGCATGAGAGTAATGGCATCCAAAAGTGGCACTTTTATTTTAATATCCTTCATTTACTTCTAAAAAATTCTCCTGTATTTCTCCATAATATCTTTCTTGAACCTTGATGGAAATGACAATATGGATATGTAGGGTGGTGGAACATATGACATATCCTTCTTCTTTGAGGCAGATGGCTTCTCAGTAGGAGTAAGCTTGACTCTGGTGGCTGACTCTGGCTGGTTGTCCACTCTAATATCCATTTCAGTACCAAAATTTGTAGAATCAAAATTTTGAATGCCATTTGAACTCAAATCCTCTCCAACTTGTTCTATACTCTCCTTAGTGTGTTGGATATACTGGCATGACCAGGTAATTCCTTTCTACTTCTCAAAGTGATTGAATTGATGTGTGAAAAATCCTTGAGATTTTGAATAGATGTTCTAGGAAGTTAACCTATAGGCTTTGGTGCAGAAGTAGAAGCACCCATGATTTCCATATACTTCATCTTAGAATTCATAGCTTCAAACCTAATATTGAGGTTATTTTAAGAAAGGTATATTTTTGTGTTGAGTTCGACAAAAATTTTAGAAGTCTCCATTGCTCCATTTGCTTGACCTTTCAGGAGTTGTTGCAACATGCCTTTAACATCATGATCTTGGGTTTGTTGTTGTTGTGGTGCAAAACAAAGGGATGCACTCATCTATTGAAGTGGCTGCAAACCACTCTGAACATGCTGCTTTGGAACAAAACCATAATTCTTTTGTTGACCATAATGAATGAAAGGCTTTGATTTTTGCAGATGCTATGGTTGATAGACTTGGTCATGTAGATTGGCGAGCTTGTTGTTACGATAAAAGAGACCGAGGTTGTTCTTGTTATTGATGAAATCCTTGTTGTAGCCACCTTGGTTCTGGATGTAGCTAATCTCCTCAAGCTAATTACCCTCCCCATCTTGAACCACAATTTGTTCTTCTTCAGTTAAAAAAATGGACATTCCTTTGTTGGCTTTGAAGCATCTGATCCATCCTATTATGGAGGGCTTTGATCACCTTCTTGAGTTTCTCTTTAGTCTCAGTTTTTCCCCTTGAACTCCTATCATAATCTTCAATGTAATTCCCATCTAATTTAGCTAAGTACTCCACAAGCTCCTAACATTCATCTACATTCTTTTGCAAAAAAATTCTCATTGTTTGCTGTGTTAAGCAACATCCTTATCTTAGGAAGAGATCTTCTGTAAAGAGTGCTGAGAAGAGATTCATTGTTGAATCCACGATGAGGACACTACAATGTATATCATTTGAACCGCTCCTAAGCCTCACAAAATGTTTCTGCATTCTTCTGAACAAAACCATAAATCTCATTTAGAAGCTTTATTATCCTTGAAATAGAGAAAAACTTTACGAGAAAATTCTTCTTGCAAGCTTCCCAAGTAGTGATAGTATTCTATGGAAGAGACTTCTCCCATTGATGGATCTTGTCACTTAATGAGAATGGAATAAGTCTCAGCTTGAAAGTATCTTCACTTGGTTAGGCCACAGAGCCTATCAAACTCATCAAGGCGATCCAGGTATCCTCCATAGGCAAGCCATGAAACTTTTTAGCATGAACCATAAGCATCAAGTTATGATTGATTTCGATGTTGTTGTTCTACATAGTTAGAGGCATAATCCTATGTCTTTGAGTGTAAGTACTGGGTGCATCACCGGCTTCGATGAAACGTGCCCAACAGGTGGGACTTTTTATTGTTGATAAGCCATAGTTGGTGGTACTTGCTGATCTTGGTTGATTACTCTAATGTTATTCCTTTGTTCTCTTAACTGCCTTTGTAGAAGGTTGATATTTTCCCCATGTTGTAATAGATGCTTATTGTCTTTTTATCAAGTGTGCATACAAATTCGCATCTGACTCTAGTAACTGACTCTGGTATTACCCACTTCAGAGAATCATACAGTTATGCATGTACCTGAAATGCAAAGAAAAAAGCAAAACACAATTTGAGTAATCAAAGTAAAATGGAAATGAACTTGATCTTAAAAGATCCAAAATCCAGAATGTAACAAACAAACATCCAATCAGAAATGGCGCCAAATTGATAGTATGATTTTTCAGTGTTTTACTATGTCCAGTTCCCTAATGCACTATGATTGTCACTACAATACAATAGGTTATGAATCCAAATGGGTGCGCTATTAACCACTCTAGATGCAAACATATCCTATTAATTCAAGCCAAGTGTTAAGAATTTAAAACAAACAATCCTAAGTGATTAGAACAAATAAGAAACTAAACTTAAACATCATAACTAACATGCAATTATGAGAACTAAACAGAATGAGCAATAGCATAACAGAATCCCAGTGGGATGTTGGCTTGTGATCGAATATTCTAGCTCGGGTAGATGTCGTCTAAGATGTTCGAGTGAGACTTGACTAATGTTAGAGTTAGATGCCCAAACTAACACTTCTCCTTCACTTTTTATTCATGGTCCCATTTGTTTCCTATGTTCATGATTCAACTCCTACCCTATTATGCAAAATGACTACGAAGATCTAATAATGAAACACAATGATGGAAAATCCGAAGTAAAATGACAACTCATATATGCTTAAATCTTGTAAAATACAGAGACATCAAATATCCAAATCGAACCAGAATCACTTATATTTTGGTTCTCAAATGGTTCCTATTTTTAGATCCAAACTACACCGAACCGGCCTAGAACCAAACCAAAACAAACCAATATTTTAATGGTTCCTATATCGATCTTACATTGAAAGGACCAAAAGAACCATAACCGAGAATAACTAATTCAAACCGAACCGAATAACCGAACGCCCACCCTTAAATATATGGCTATATTGGATTATGGAGTTTCATACTCTTTTTTATAAATGATTTTCACTTAAAATCTTAGATAACTACAACCATATACATTCCATTACAATTTTAGTACAAGTCTAGAAACAAGCCCAAACCCAAATTAAACTCGCGCTTTCAGATTGTGCCATCTACGGCCCACCTAAACACCCAAGATGCCCTAGCAACAAGGAGAGGGCCTCCTTGATGCCACCACCACTGAGTGTTGCACGCGGATCCCACCGGAATAGGGATTGTCGTGGTCTGGAGACAACTCCCAAACGTTACCGACTCAGGACCGTCGGTGATGTCCACCTGAGATCTCATTTTGAAAGTAGGAGGAAGATGGTTTGTGAATGCCACAACATTGCTTGGACCGAAGAGGTAGGTTTCCGGCTAATAGGGGCGGAGGAGGAAGCCTTTGGACATGAAGAAATCGCAACTTCGACGAAAACTGTCCCCACGTTTGCGTCATGAAGTTGCATCTCTTGTCGTCGTCCAAATTCCATATCCACCAGCCTTGAGGTCTTTTCATCCTTACAGGGTCGGCCTCTAGCTTAATGTGTAAATTCATGCATTTGTAATTCAAAATTAATTTTTAGTATTTTATCTTATTGATAATTAGAATTTGTAACAAAGAACACTGATATCAGGTAATTCTAAACAATTGGAGTAGGTTTTGGAGACGTAATGTAAAATAGTATTTGAAAACTTCAAAGTCAGTCAACTAAATTATGAATTACTAGTTGAATCAAACTAATCCGAGATTGTCAATCGTCACAAATCATTCTGAAAAATTCTTAATTATCTACGGATATTGATATAAGAAATTAGTTATAAGCGGTGCACGTCGCTTCTTCTTTTATTCCTTAGTTTTTGCGATTTTAGTCGTTCAAAGCTATAAGACATCGAGAACACAAACCAGAAAATGATAGCAGCTTTAGCAAATTTGATCTTCTCGATTATAAGTTTATTGTCAATTTCAATTTCTTATGTGATCTTTCACGTCGTAGCTTGTTCCTTGGTTCTAATTGTTCAAACTTTCAAGATTCCAGGACAAGCCATTAATGTCTTGATCAATTTGGCAAAAGATACAGCTGAGTCTTGTTTTCTCAAATTTTGTAAGTTGATTCTCGATGTAATCAGTGAAGCATATACGATCTTGTTTGATTTGGTGAAAGAACAAGTCTTGAGAATATCAGATTCAATATTATTGAGGATTGGTGATATGAATGAGAAAGGAATGGTTTGACCTATTTCTTAAGGAATGGCCGAAAGTTTTCGAAGGATTTATGGAAATGGTATGGACTGTGGTTAGTGGTTCTTGGAAAAACTATAAAGATGCTTTGTATTATGTCTACCAAAAGCTACTTGAGTAGACTACATTTGATCATTGTAAATGCATACCCACATGTTAGGGAATTGATATTTCCATTTTGTAGTCATTTTTTATATTTATTTTGAATTATTTTTATTCAAATTATCAAATCTCAATCCATAGTTCCTCTGTTCTTAATTCCAAATTTATTCATTTTTATTTTATTTTTTCATTTATATTATTATTATTATTATTATTATTATTATTATTATTATTATTATTATTATT
>OVBE01007017.1:0-19027 GCA_900406425.1 Iberis pinnata | reverse complement strand
CATTATTCCGAGTGTTTTCATTGCATATTTGGTAGAATTTCAGTATTCTAGGTGTTCCTGTCGAATCGGAGCAAAAATGATGCATTTCAGGAGATTTCAGGAAGTTTCAGAAGATTTAGAAGTTGCAGACAAAAGTGACCGATCGGGCAGGTGATATGCCCGATCGGGAAAATGTTCCTGGAAAAATCCGAAGAAAGAGATCGATCGAGCAAAATGAATGTAGTCGAGCAAAAATGTGAAGTGCCCGATCGGGCAAACACTTGCTCGATCGGGCAGATTTCCCGAAGAGAATATGAACTTTTCCTTATTTGCAAATCATGCCCTCAAGCCTATCCAAGTTTTCCATATTTATTAATTTACTTTTTTTAGCCTATAAATACAAGGTGTTTTATGTTTTTAGAGAGAAGCTTTATTTTATTATTCTAAGTTTTTACTGGGAGACAAATCCTGTACCTTTGTGGAGAAGATTTCTGAACCCTATTTTATATATATTCTATTTTAACTATGTGTTCTTCTCTGATTTTGTATTGTTTATGCTTTGCAATTTCTGAGTAGTTCGCTAGTTAGGTTTTAGGGTTTCCTAGGGAAACCAGGTTTGACTGTTAGGTTTAACTTTGTAGGATTGAATTTGTTAGGTTCTTAGTCTAAATTTGTTCTCAATGCTTGAATTAGATTGATCACCTAGTTCATGATTATAGGTTGATAAAAAGAAAGAGATATGATTTAGAAACCTGACCTCATTTAGATGAATAAGTGTTATTGCATGCGAGAGTATTGTTTTAATGCTTATGAACAATTGAATATGTGCTTTTAATGCATGATCGAATCGTTTTAAAGACGGCGAGAGTTTGTCTCTGATGATTTGATCATAGGGTTTAATACTCCGAGAGGAGATTAAACTGCATTCGTTTTTCATGTTGAGAACTATTTTCAATCTAAAATCCTGCATGTTAATTTGACTTTAAACATGAATACCTACGGATTTCCCTAATACCTAGCGTTTTTATGTTAAAAGTTTAAACCGTTTTCAATTTACTGTTTTGATTCACAACCAATCTATTATTCTCGCTTTAGCCATATTCGAGTTTTTAACTGAACGTGCACTCTGGTCTCTGGGGATTCGATACCCTTTACTATGCTACTTTAATATGTTCTCTGCAGTACTAGTTTAGGATTAAATTCTAAGCCTATCAGTTTTCATTTCCTTTGTTGTTCTTGGTGTAAGAACCAATAATCTTTTAAGTTAATGCTATCTACTGTTTTCTTTTACTTTCCTGCTTAGTTTTAGGTTGTTGTTTATCTGGTGCATATTGATCTTCTGTTTTTCTTTTAATCTTCTGTTTTATGCTTTGATCATTTTATGGGTTTGTTACTGTTTCATTGTTGTTCTTGCTTTTCTGGGTTTGAGTTCTTAGTGTTCTTGTTGTTTGACCTTTGATTATCATGTTTAGCTTTGAAGTTGTCATTTCTATTTTTTCTGTTTTCATTTCCATGAGTAGTGAGTACTTTTTTGAAGTTCCAGAGGATGGGGTAGACTAGGGTTGATGTCCTGATCTCACCTTTAGCACCTAAGCTTGTTTGAATATACATCTCTTCTGTTCATTGTGCTTAATGCTGGTTTCTTTCACGCCAATCAAAATATGATCTTGGGCATTCCAGCGCCCGAAAAACGTTCAATGGAATGTCTGATCATGGTGATTTCAGAGATTAGCTCATCCTTACGCAAAGCCTTAGATGCTTAGGATATGCATCTCAACCTAAGGGGTTGGATGTCTATGGGGCTTTTTGGCTTTGGTAGGTTGGTTCTTAATGCCTTATAGGTAGTCTACTGTTAACGGGAGTTAGGTCTGGTGATTTCTTAGATTGATTCCATTTATCAAGAGACTGGACTTGGTTACTTATGAACCTATCATCTAGGGATAGCTCATTGTTGTTTGAGGTATGTTAGGTGTTTAGGTATATTGGAACGGATCTCTGGTTGATTATCCTTTATCCTCAGGAACTGCTTTACACTTGATTACATCTTCAACTTCTCTGCTTTTTCCTCTGTTTTTTACCTTTTAGCATTTTTAGCTTCTTATGTTTTTTGTTTTGTTTATGCTTTTTAGTTCCAGCATGTTTCACTTCACTTAGAACCTGTTAGTAAACCACCCTTTTTTACTATTTATCTTGACTTAGAAGCATCCGTTGCAATTTTGATTGCTAGTGCACACCCATTTGGATTGACACCTCATCTATACTACAATGATGGAGAATTGATCTCCTTAGGAACTGAAAAATCCTACTATCAAGAGCTGATCCTGTCAGGTTTTCGACGAAGAATCTGCAGTATCCTGCATCTTTCTCTTCTTCGCCGAAATGTGCTCTGGTCACGGTAATTCTGAAGGCTATCATGTGTGCCTTTGGGTCCAATTTCCCCTTATAGAGAGGGAGTTTAAGCTTTCCAGTGTCCCATATCTGCTCCTCAGCAATGCGTGCAGTGAAAGAAGTCCTCTCTGTCTCCGCGATCACACGATCGATCTCTAGGGCCGCGCTGGCGACACTGTTTAGACATTCGATGTCACTGCAAGGAGCTCGACATTCGCCTTATCAATAGATCTTTGGAGCGCGTCATAATCGCGATCCCTTTGCTCATTGGAACTCCTTCCAAGTTTGTCTTCGGATCTCCCTATGGAGCTTGGAGTGTGCAACTCTCCAGCGTCTCCTAGGATTCTCTAGTTTTCAGTTCTCCACTGGAATTTGGGATTCCCGAAGTTTTGCACTTGGAATTCTAAGGATCTTCAGCTCTCCAGTTTGCGTCCAGCGAGCTCTAGTTTCTCCGTTGCGAGGGCGTGATGTCTTCAGCTCTCCTGTTCAGATCCAGAGGATTGTGATTCTCAGGTTCGGACCTACATGATCGTCAGCTCTCCTGTTTACGCCTAGAAGCTCTTCTCCTCTCCAATTCGGACCTACATGATTGTCAGATCTCCTGTTCGCGCCTAGGAGCTCTTCGCCTCCCCAGTTCAGACCCAGAGGGTCGCCAGCTCTTCGGTTTGCATCTAGCGAGCTCTCGCTTCTCCACTACGAGGGCAAGATGTCCTCACCTCTCCTGTTCGCGCCCAGGAGCTCTTCAATTCTCTGGTTCAGACCATGACATTCGCCAGCTCTTCGGTTTGCATCCAGCAAGTTCTTGCTTCTCTATTGCAAGGTCGTGACGTCTTTAGCTCTCCTATTCAGATCTAGAGGATTGTTGAATCTCTGGTTCAGACCTACATGATTTTCAGCTCTCCTATTCACACTTAGGAGCTCTTCGTTTCCCTATTCGGACCTACAGGATTGTCAGCTCTCCTGTTCGCGCCTAGGAGCTCTATACCTCCCCAATTTGGACCTAGAGGTTTGCAAACTCTTTGGTTCGTATCCAACAAGCTCTCGCTTCCCTGCTGCGAGGATGGGATGTCCTCAGCTCTCCTGTTCATGCCCAGGAGCTCTTCAGTTCTCTGGTTCGGACCATGAGATTCGCCAGCTCTCCCGTTTGCATCCAGAGAGCTCTCGCCTCTGATACCACCACCTCATGCGTTCTCCAGAATCAAGACCATCGACTAGGTTCTCCCCGTCAGGTTTGTTAGAGCTCTAAGGCGAACCTCCAGATCCGATTGGACATTCGTCAAGGTCATGAGTCGGGTCCTCACATGCTCCTCGTGACTGTTGAAGCGATCGATAAGCACTTCGCTCGACTCTTTCTGCTTCTCAGCGGATGCCACCAGCGTCGCGATCATCATCTTCAGCTCGGCTAAGAAGTCATAGTTCAAGACTGAGGCCTCTTGGTTCGCGGCGTGGACGTGCTGATTCTCAATCTGAGTATTTGTTGGTGTTTCCATATTTTATTCTAGGCAGAGTGGACGTTCTTCAGCAAATTTGCCAGAATTTTTGACGTATCTCCCCACAAACAGCGCCAAAATGTGAGAGTAGGATCTCTCACACCCAATTTAATCGTAAATAAGTAAAGAAATCAAAATTTGTATTTTATTTATCAAGTTTGTGTTACAAGCCTCTCAAGAACAACAAGTATTTTTTCTCTCAAAGTCTAAGAATAAAAATTTGGAACCCTTTAACTTAGCTCCTCCTCCAATATTTATAGTCCTCACGCACTTAATGCGCACCATTAATGTCATTTATGGCTGAGATCTTCTTTTGAATTCTCCTTTATAACCGCTGATTATGTCATAAATAGGCGTGATTTCAGGCGATCAACTCGGAGAACCTTGACCATTTCCACGCGTGTCGGATCAGCTCTCCTCGCGAGCTCTCGTCGCGAGCTGTCTTCGCGAACTCTCTCTCTCTCTTCGCGAGCTCTCCTCGCGAGTTCTCATCGCAAGCTCTCCTCGCAGGCTCTCCTCCCGAGCTCTCCTCGCGAGTTCTCGTCGCGAGCTCTCATCGCGAGCTCTAGTCGCGAGCTCTCTTCGCGAGATCTCTTCGCGAACTCTCTCTTCGCGAACTCTCTCTTCGCGAGCTCTCTGTACGGGCTCTCTTCGCGATTTCTCTTTGCGAGCTCTCGTTGCAAGCTCTCCTCGCGGGCTCTCCTCGCGTGCTCCCCTCGCAAGTTCTCCTCGCGTGCTCCCCTCGCGAGCTCTCTTCGCGAGCTATCCTTGCGAGCTCTCTTGTCAGGATTTCTCTCGGGCTCTCCTCACGGGCTCACTTCCCTGAAATGAGCTTAGAAAACCTAATTACTTGATGAGTGGGATCAGACTCCGGAAATCTGATCTGGGAGAATTTACACTCCCACAACTCTCTATAGTCGATCATGAAGAGTGACCAACCGCCAACACGTAATTTCCGTATTTTGTATAAAATTTTGTAAAGAAACTATTAAATTTAATCTCAAAAATAGTTTAAACATATGGATAATCTCACAACTAGAAAATTGTTTATTATAAAAATATTGAAATGGCAGTATATTATATAGTTTTCACATAAAATAAATGTAGGTTATTGCGTTTTAAATGAAAACACATAACTCTTGTATAAATCATGTTTACTAAACCTTAAAAAAGTATAGATTCAAATATTTCAAGTCTTATATATAAACTCAAAATAAATAAACGATATTCTATGTAAAAAAGAATACAATGCTATTTAAAAATAATAAAAAACAATATACCTTAATCAAAAGCCTAAATTTAAACCCAAAATATGTTTTATATTCTATAAATAAATTTAAAATTGAAATTTTAGTATATCTTATGATTTCTATGTAATAATTTTTATTATTTTGCTGCAAAAAATATATCCACTTCAAATGATTAAAATTATGGTATTTTATTTTTCTAATAGAATTGTAAGTTTGAATCAATACCATAAAATAAAATAAGCCGGGGAAAACCTTAACATTAAAGAAAAGAGATAAAAACAAAAAAAATACAAAAAATTATTTGGAAGAATGAACTAAGAGAGCCTATTACTTTTAATCTTTTTATTCTAGTAGTGTTCATGGTACTCAAGTTTATATCCCCATAATAAGAGTAATATTTGTTGACAAAAATATCAAAGAGAGAAAAAAATTGTGACATAGATATGTTTTTATATGTAATGTAGTTTTTATACAAAATATCATAGTCAATTTTTATGATTACTTGAAAATTTAGATTTTTAGTTTACACTTAATCTCTTTATTTAACTGAAAATAAAAAGGCAAATAGTATACATTGAACCAAATGAACCTTTTGGTTTGTTGATTCGAATTAACAATATGTAAGCATAAGCCCATAAAATTGTAAAGATTCACTGTGTTAGTGTGTTGGACTTTTTATGAAATATTGGTACATTTACATTCTTATTAAATTGTGAATTTTTAGCTTTTTTTGTCAACTTTTAGTATAAGGAGTTTAAAGTTTACAATCAGGCAAAACCTAAAACCAAAAGGACTGAATACAGAGCCAAACCAGAAGAACAAAACATAGCTATTTAACGACAAAAGAAGAAAATAAAAATAGATTAAGAGGATACAAAGGCATTACTCTCATCTCTAAAAGCATCTATTAGCCAAAGAGGAGAGCCTGCTTGAACATAGGATTGAAAATGACCCGAGGCTACAAGCTAGGAGACTAATTCCTTTATTGATAAAAAAAACTCGGAGTAGAACACAACCAAGCATCAAAATTGAAGAGTCTGAGATGGATTTATGAGGCTTCAAAACGAAAACGAGGCCAGTCTGGTGGTCTGTTGACCGCACTGAGCAAGTTTCTTGCGTCCAAAAAGAAGTGGATTTTCTTGAATTTGAGGTCAACCATAGCATCTAAAGCCCATAAGAACGTTGTGAAGAGTGCTTGGTTTTTATCTCTGGTAAAGAAAAAAGCCCTTCTACTATGTAGGATTACCTGACCTGACTGGTTTCTCACAGCCCACGCAGCTCCAGTGATTGAATTTGGTTGTGACCAGGAGCAAGCCACTGAGCATGTGAACCACCCTAGTTGAATGAATATCCTTTTTGGTCTAACCTCCCTCGTGCTTGTTTTGCTCCTAACACCTGTCCTTTCTTATGTAGTTTCAGCATTGGCTTGGGTCCATAAGCTGAATTCTTCTTCTATTTTGGCAGCTGAGTCTACTGGATTGAACTGCCTACATGCAAGAGCTAAAGCATTTCTGTTCTTCCATAAAAACCAGCAAATCCAAGGAAAGCCAAACTTCTGAAAATCTGATAAGTGAGGTTGGTTTGGTAAGGAGAGGAGGTAATTGATATTTGAGACGGTTGATACTTGACAGAAACCATTCTCAGAGAAAGGTATGTGAAGAAGATCCCATAATTGCCTTGCCAAATGACATGAAAATAAGATATGGTTGACAGTTTCAGATTCAGCACCACAACCTTGGCAAATGTTTGGTACAATCATGCCTCTTCTCACCAATAGATCAGCTGCTGGGATAGTTTCTTGCAGGCCTTCCAGAAGAACATTTTTATCTTTTGGGGAGCCTTTAGGGACCAGATTTGATATGTGACTGGATTAATATATGGAAATGCTGAGGCATCTTTTATGGCTTCGTGTTTAGCTCCATTACAAGCTTTTCAGTACCCTGATTTAACTGTGTACTCCCCATTAACTGTATATGACCAGTCCCAAAAATATTCTACGAAAACTGTTGGTCTCATTTTTTTTTATCTGTCTAATACCCTCTTGATAAAAAAACTCTTGGAGTTTTGAATCATCCCAGTTTCAGGTTCTAAAATTAATCAACTTATCCACTGTTAAGTCCATATCAAAGATGGTTGGTTTAATGAGTGGCCTTTTCATGATTCCTGCTTTAATCCACAAATCTGTCCATACCTTAGTGTTTTTTCCATTCCCAATTCTTCTTTGAAGCCCTTTCAGAAGAATTTCTCATTCATACAGTAAGCAAGTCCAGCCATGAGAAGGTTTAAAGCCTTTATTAGCTTCCAAAATAGAGGAATGAGGGAAGTATCTGCATTTTAGAACTTTAGCAAGGATGCTATTAGGGTGTTTGAGCATTCTTCATGCATGTTTTGCTAACAGAGCCTGATTGAAACATGTGATATTTTTGAAGCCTAGGCCTCCCATTTCCTTTGGCAGAAACATGGATTCCCAACCCAGCCAATGGATTTTCCTTTTGTCTTGAGTAGCTGACCACCAAAATTTGGCTGCTGTTCTAGAGATTTGGTTAGCTGAGGCTTTGGTTAATTTGAAGCAGGATATAGCTTATACAGGGAGAGCTAGCATCACTGATTTGAGGAGAATCTCTTTTCCCCCTAGAGAGAGAAATTTATTATACCATCCAGAAAGTTTTGCTTGAATTATGTCTTGTATGAATTTAAAAGCCTTTGTTTTTGAACCTTGCAACTTTTCTGGTAATCCTAAGTAGAGTCCTATACCTCCTTCTTGTTCAATGCTTGTAGTTTGTTTGATAGCTAGTTTGATTCCTGCTGAAACTCTTGTCCCAAAAGTAATAGCTGACTTATCAAGGTTCATGAGCTGTCCAGAGGCTTTGAAATAAACCTAAAGGACCTGGAACAAGTTTTGGCAGTATAATTCATTTGCTCTACAAATGAAAATACTATCATCTACGAATAGTAAGTGTGATACTGATGGTCCTGATGCTGAGAATTTGAGTCCTTGGAATAAGCCTTGCCTTTCAGCCTTCTTTAACAGATAGATGAGACCTTCTGTACTGAGAACAAATAAGAAGGGAGACAAGGGGTCTCCCTGTCTCAGTCCTCTTTGGGGCTCAATAACTCCATAGGGTTGGTTGTTGATTAGGACTGCAAAAGGTAGGGGTTGTAACACACTGCATAACCCATCCCACCCAAGTTGAGCAAAATCCAAGCTGTTCTAACATGAATTGAAGATAGTTCCATTCGAGCCTATCATAGGCTTTTGATAGATCTGTTTTAATTGCTAAGAACTCCTCAAATATGGATTCATCTGTTGTAAGAGCATGTATGCATTCATGTGCCACCATAATGTTATCAGAGATCAATCTCTGTGGCACAAATACTGATTGGGTGGGTGAAATGATTTTGTTCATTATTGGCTTCATACGCTTCACCAGAACTTTGGATATGATTTTATATAGTACTGAACAAAGGCTGATTGGCCTTAGATCTTTCATTTGGCCAGGTTCTAGTTTCTTGGGGATGAGGCTAATAAGTGTGAAGTTCCAATATTTTTGAATAATGCCAGTTTGGAAGAATTGTTGAACCTCCCTAGTAACTTCGTCTCCTACCAAATGCCAATAAGATTGAAAGAATGTGGCAGTCATCCCATCACTACCTGGAGCAGCACTGCCTCTAATAGCAAAAGCAGCTTGTTTGACTTCCTCCTCTGAAAACATGGCAATCAGTTTTTGATCCATGGACTGATTCACTTTCTTTTTCATTCCTATGAAATCTTGGGGATTCAGATTACCTTGCACTGATGTAAAGAGTTTTCTGAAGTAATCAGCTGCTATTTCTCCTTTAGATGCCTCAGCTAGGTATGCAATACCTTGGCTATTCTTTAATGATTCAATTATTTTCTTTTTTCTTACCTCTTGCACAGAAGCATAGAAGAATTTTGTGTTTTTGTCCCCTTCTTTCATCCATTTCTCTCTACTTTTTTGACTATAATAGGATTCTTCTCTTTTGTATTCAGTTATCAGGAGTTTTTTAATTTCTCTGACCTTTTGAGGAGATGGGTTGGCAGATGATTCCTCTTCCTCTAAGTCTCTATTGAGGGCTTGAATGTTGGAGCCTGAGTTTACTTGTGCTTGTTTCTTCCACCCACTTAGCTTCTTCCTAGTTTCTTTGATCAAGTTAGACACTGAAATTGTCCTCCTCTGTTGTGCCCATATGTTACCAATAATATCACTAACCTGAGGCTCCTTTGTCCATCTCTTATCAAATTTATAGCTGCCCACATACTCAGTGTGTCTAGGATATAGTTGGACTCTCACAGGCCTGTGATCTGATCCCCTCTTTTCCATGAATATTTGAGTGGCATTAGGGAACATGGCTAGCCAGTAGGAGTTGGCAAAGCATCTGTCTAATTTGCACTGCACCCATTGCTTATATCTCCACCCTCCCCAAGTAAATGGGTTGCCTTCAGAGTCCAATTCAAACATTCCACAGAGGTTTAGCATTGAGTTGAAGTCTAAGAAAGAGGCTTCATGTCTACTCTTGCCTCCAGTCTTGTCACTTTTATGTGTCAGCTCATTGAAGTCTCCTAGCAATCACCATGGTTTCTTTCTATTTACACATATTCTTAATAGTTTCTCCCAAACTTTATGTCTATTTCTTTGAACAGGATCTCCATAAATCAGATAAATGAAAAAGTTAATGGATCCAATACTTATATTCATATCTAAAATCCTAGAAGCATACAACATAGTAACTTTAGTACTACCCTTCCAAAAACAAGCCAAGCCTCCACTAAGACCTACAGGTTAATAGTATATATCCGGTCATAACCTAGCCATTCCTGTAGATCTACCAAGACATCCCTTTTATGCTTAGTTTCCATCAAAAATAGAACCTCAGGGAAAAACTTAGTCCTAAATTCCCTGAGTCTTGGAATTACCAAGTCTTTAGGTTGACCTAAGTCTTGGTAATTCCAACTGTTGATTGACATTAAGCACCTGGTGACCCCTTAGAAGAGGTCACCAAATCATCATCCTTCTTAGCTTTCTTCAGTTCTTCCTTCTCCAATACATATGCCTTTCTTTTGTCATGTCTTGCTTCAGACATACTAACATCATTTGCTTGAGTCAGCTTCTGCTCTTCCTTCCTCAGAACTTCAGGGTCAGTCTTCTTTGCTAGTGGGATTTTCCTTTTGTAAGCCCTTTTTTTCTTCACCCCTGAGGTTCCTGCTTCATTAGGATTCTGGGATCCTACTTGATTGTTCTCCACAGCTAAGGCTCCTCTTTCCACACATGGTTATGTTGACAATTGATGCACCAATGGGGGGGTTTGGAAATGTGAGCATCTGATCTCTACCTGCTTTAAAGGCATCAACCAGCAACTTGGGTGTGAGGCTATCACAATTCTCATGTTGATTGTATTGAGACTGAAGTAAAATATTAGTCCCTTTCCTCTGTCCAATTCTGTAGTCACTAAGGGTTGTTTCTCAAGCCTGAGAACAGTCTTTTGTAATACTGAATCCCTTGCTACTTCCTATAGAGATGCTTTGATTTTCGCCTCCTTAATGCTTTTATCCTCCCCATTAGACGAGAGTAAATATCTCCTCATCTCTTCTAATACTTCTGGAGCAATGATAGGTCTCCCAGCTATGAAACCATTTTCCCCTAGAGTCTCTTTAACTATTTCTGATAAAGTCTCATCAGTTCTTGGCCTTCCTACTTTAGCAACTTCTTCTGCTTGTGTACCACTTTGTTTCTCCGTTTGTTGTGCTTTCCTATTCTTCACAGGACAAGATGTGTTTTCATGATTTAGTCTTTGGCAGTTGTAACATCTTCTATGAATTTTCTCAAAAGCAAAAAACACTTTTGTCCTGCCACCATTCGGCAGTTCAACTTCTCTGCTCTGATTTAGAGGGTGAGCTACATTGAAATGAACTAGAATCCGCACATAATCCTTACTTTAAGATTTAGCTTCTTCCAAAGCTACCATATCAACTCTGCCTAGAACTTCCCCCAGAACCATGATAGCTTTTGCCGTGTAATGATTAACCGAAATGTTTCTCACCTGGACCCAAATGTCCACAAATTGGAGGAAGTCTTCTGGTGGATTTCTTTGTCATCGATCAATTGCTAGAGTCCAGTCATTGTGTGATTGCAAACCTTTCTCCATAACTTCTAAAAGATCATGTTCTATGTTAATGATGAATTAGAATCTTTCGGCTGTGAACGTTACACCTCTCACTCTATCCACTTTATACCACTCTCACGTGATTTTTTAGTTTATCAAATTGTTGGATATGTCCAGTATACAAAGAAAAAGAATATTATAATTAATAATAATAATAATAATAATAATAAAATTGTATAACCGATTTAAAAATATTCTCTTTCTTAATAGAAAATACACTCATGAAGAAAGTGCAGTATTTCTTCGAAACAATGCAATTTCCATAATAAATAAAACATGTTTCAGCCAGCGAACTCATGGTTCTCTGGTTCCCTTTCCGGTCGTACTCCTCTCTTGCCGCCGGCAAGTGATGCTCTCAACCCCATCCCTCATCTTCTCCCTCTAGACCCTCCCGACCCAGTCCATTTCCCTCCATTGTCCTCTATTGTGACCCGTACCTCTTCTTCCCCTTCCCACTCTTTTGATTTAGCATCTCCTCTTTCCCCTTCTTCTCCTAATATTGACCATGAAAACGTGGTTTTAGCCTTGAAAGCTCACCACCATTCCAGGCCAGTTATCCCAAGCAGCTTCCCCCAAATCCATTTACCCGAAACCCTAACTTTTTAATTCCAGAAAAATCCCCAGCCTCTCTTCCTAACCCAACTATCCCATCAGACTCATCAACAAGCACTGCTAATCCGGGCATTCTCCCTACTCCTGACCATCCATCAGAGGATTTTGTACCTGCAAACAAGCAACCATCATTAGCTCAAAAGCTTAGAAAACTAAATGATAAATCTCTAAAACGAGTTGCACCAACTAAGATCTCAGAAACTGGTAGACCTCGAGTTCTTATTCCAGACTCTGTATTTCAAGAAGGAGAATCACTACATAAAGAATTTATCAAGGTTCGTTTTCTAGTGAAGTTACCACCATTTAAGCAGATTCAAAGTATTATTAACTACATGTGGGGAAAAGGAAATCAGTTGGAGATCCACTTAATTAAAGCAACTAGATCAATGTTAGTCATAATTCCCACAGATTTTATTAGAGGAAAGGTTTTGGAGAAACGTATTTGGCATATTGGTGAATCTATGTTTATTGCCACTCCATGGAATTTCCCAGAATCTGATCTGAATCTGAAAGCTATTCCCTTATAGGCTCATTTGAAAGGTGTACCCCTCAACTTAATGCATAATGATGGGTTGAAGTATCTAGCAGGGCCAATAGGGGACCCTAAGGAAACCGATGATTTCACTCTCAACCTAGAAGTTATTGGCATAGCACATGTACAAATTGAAGCTGATATCACTCAACCTCTATCGGACTCAGTTGAGTATGAAAGAGAAAGCGGTGAAGTTATTATTATAGATGTGAGTTACCCTTGGACCCCCCATCATGTACTCACTGCAAAGAGATAGGCCATTCTAACAAGTATTGTCCCTATTCCTCCCAAATATGGGTCCCCAAAACCCAACCAAGTCACCCCAAACCTGANCCCCCCCCCCCCCCCCCCCCGTAAACACTTCTACAACCTCCTCCTTGAAACACTAACCCACCATTTTCAGACTCTTCTTCTACCGCACCTTACATGTCCTCTTCCCCAGTGTCTCCCTCATCCTGGAAAAAACAAAAAAAGTCACTTTCGCAAATCAGTTTACTTTCCCTAAGCCAAATAACTCGTCTTCATCTGCTAACCCTTTCTCTGCCCTCTCTACTAAAGACTCCCTCTCCCAAACACAATGTACCTCTCCACCCATAGCCAAACCACCCTTCCCCCCCCCTAGTGACATGTTAATTGACTCCCCACTATCTGGTAAGGATGATCCCCCCTTCCAAGGGGTTTCATCTTAACAATGTATATAAAAAGCTTTTTTGGAACGTTCGTGGTCTAAATGACCCGAACAAGTATAGGACTTTTGTAGATTGGATATCTAAAACTAAGCCATCTTTTGGTGTTATCATTGAAACCCACATAAAGGAACCTAACCTAAACTTAGTCTTAACCCAATCTTGCCCAGGTTGGAATTTTGTCTCAAACCATACATCCGATGAGGATGGACGGATTATCATAATATCCCAGCCCTCGATTAATATTCAGCTCATATATCAGTCCAAGAATCTGGTTACCTGTGAAGTGTATATTCAAGGAATCCATGGCTTCTCCTTCTCCGCCATCTATGCTCCTAATACACGAGAAGAAAGGAATGATCTCTGGTGTCTTCTATTGCAACACCATCACATGTTCTCACTATCTAACAAGCCTTGGGTTCTTGGGGGTGATTTTAATCAAATCACTCACCATGATGAACACTCTTCCTTATCTTGGAATCATCTCACTTCAGATATGATAGAGTTGAGGAATGTATTCCTCCAACTAGAGATTCAAGATATGCGATTTCATGGGCCTTTTTCACTTGGACTAATCAACGTGACGAAAACCCGATTTCCAAAAAATTAGATAGGATCCTTGCAAATAATCAGTGGCTTGTCACCTTCCAAGACAGTTATGCTCAGTTTCTACCTCCCCTCATCTCTGACCATACACCTTGTATCCTAAACCTTACCAGTTCCCTACCAACAGCTGGTTCCAAGCCTTTTAAATTCCCTAACTACCTTACGAGACACCCCCTCTTCTTAAGCAAGGTTGATCATCATTGGAGTATTACTGGAAATGATGCTAGTTTGGATCGAGGACTCGCTGCCTTATGCTTGAGATTAAAAACAATAAAAAAATGAGCTAAAGACACTGAACAAAGAGAATTTTACAGATATCCAGTGAGATTGTTAGAGATTAACCATTTTCTACAACTTGTGAAGGTACAAGCATTGGTGAACCCATCCACAACCTTATTCTAGCAAGAATCTGATTTGAGGAAAACGTGGGAATTTCTTAGAGGTATAGAGGAGGCATTTTTTAAGCAAAAATCACGCATACAATGGCTTAAGGAAGGTGACCAAAATACAGCCTACTTTCACAGAGTTTCTAAGACTAGAAATGCCACCAATGCAATCAGATCACTACTTCTACCTTCAGGAGAACTTACATCCAACCCACTGGAAATAAGTGAAATTGCTATAAATCACTTTAAAAGCGTATTGGCCCCTGACTTTATGCCTACTACAACTAGCTCACCAACCTGGATTTCAGCTTTAACTCCCTTTAAATGTCCTGCTTCATTGCGTTCATCGATGAGTATTATTCCTTCAGCTGAGGAAATCACAACTATATTCAAATGTCTAAATGCAAACAAATCACCTGGCCCGGATGGATATACTTCTGGTTTTTTCAAAGCTTCTTGGCATACCGTAGGTGGAGATGTAATAAGAGGCATCACCTCCTTCTTTAATTCAGATTTTCTACCCACTTCAATCAACTCGTCTATTCTCTGCCTGGTACCTAAAACCTAAAAAACAAGGAGCATCATCAATATCAGATTATAGACCTATAGCATGTTGTAACACTCTATACAAGGCTATCTCAAAACTGTTGGTCAAAAGATTAAAGCCACTTCTTCCACTATTCATCCAAAGAAACCAAACAGCTTTTATAAAAAGAAGACTCCTCATAGAGAACACTCTACTTGCCTCTGACTGGTACATGGGTATAATAGAAAAACCAAGGAAAAGAAATGCATACTCAAGGTTGATATTGCTAAAGCGTTTGATTCTATTAGATGGGACTTCATTATTGACTGCCTTAAAGGAATAGATGTGCCTGCGGTTTTTATCATATGGATATATTTTTGCATAAGTACCCCTACCTACTCGGTTGGTTACAATGGCTGTTTGCATGGTTATTTTAAAGGAAAACGGGAAGTTAGGCAAGGTGTTCCCTTATCCCCCTATCTTTTTGTAATTGATATGAACAGTCTATCACTAATGCTAGATAAAGCAGCTGCTCAAGGACAGTTTGGTTTCCATCCTAAGTGCAAAGAGCTTTCACTCACCCATCTATGTTTTGCCGATGATCTACTCATTTTCACCAATGGAAGTACACAATCATTGAAGGTATTCTAGATGTATTAAAAATATTAGAAGAGGTCTCTGGACTATCTATCAGCCTACCAAAAACTAACTTCTATACCTCAGGACTTTCGTCGGAAGAGATCAACACTATCACTGCAGAAACAGGACTAATTCACGACACGTTGCCTGTCCAATACTTAGGCATCCCACTGTCAACAAGAAAGATTACTATGTTAGACTGTGCTCCTCTCATGCAAAAAATAAAAGCTAAACTTACCAGTTGGGCAGCTAACTATCTATCCTTCGCGGGCCGTCTACAAATGATCAACTTAGTAATCACAGGAATAACAACATTTTGGTCTGCTTCATTTGTGCTGCCAAAAAAATGTATCAGAGAGATTAATGGCATGGTTCAGTGGAAAGCAGTAAATCAGCAAAAGTGGCTTGGGATAAAGTAACTTTAACTAAGCAGGAAGGTGGCCTAGGAATTAGGAATCTGGAAAAGTGGAATATTGCATCTATACTGAAGCTTATCTGGCTCATTTTCTTCAACCTTGAATCTATATGGGGACTGTGGTTCAGAAAAGAAATTCTCCTCAATCAGCTATCAAATTACTGGTCCATGAAAGAAAAACAGAAACACTCCTGGTTAGCAAACAAGCTACTAAGACTGAGGAGCCAAATTTTTCCTTGGATAACTAACCAGATAGGTAATGGTGTCGAGTGTAAATTTTGGTTTGAAAATTGGAGCCCTTTTGGCTATCTATTAGACTACCTTGGAGCTGATGCGCCTCGCAGGAAGGGAATCCCTTCATCTTCTTCGCTTGCTGACCTGTGGCGTAATGGGCACAGGAGACTTCCTCCGGGCACAAATGAAAAACAAGTTACTCTCTTCACATTCATGTCCACTATTCAACTCTCTGCTTCGGAAGACTGTTACAAATGGTGGCTAGGTGATGAGGAGAAAGGAAAATCAAACACTGGAGCTATCTACAATGTCATTCGGAATCGTGATGTACCTGTCTTGTGGGCAAAACTAGTCTGGTGCAAGGGTGGTATCCCGAAACATCAATTCTTGACTTGGTTGTTTGTATTGAACCGCTGTCCAACTAGAGACAGGATTGAGAGTTGGGGTATCCCAACGCCATCAGTATGCCTACTTTGTAATACGTCCGACGAGTCTAGAGATCATCTCTTCTTCATGTATCCTTACTCCTGGTCCATATGGGAAGCTCTAGCACTGCGGACAGATTTCACTCCTTCCCTTACTTGGTCCACAAATCTGCAGAACCTTATGCGAGTCTCTCTGCCAAAGCCACAAAAACGTCTAATACTCCTAGTTTGGGAAAGCTGCATCTATAATATGTGGATTGAAAGGGATGGAAGATTACATAAATGAGAAGCAAGATCAGAGACAAATCTCAGAGGATTGATTGATAAAACAATTAGGAATTGAATTACTTTATTAAGAGATCAAAACAGTCACATGTCCTCCAAAATGTTCATGATGTGGGTACGTTGATTCCAAAATACTTCTTGTACTTGTAGATTGCAATTGAAATGATAAAGATCAGATCCATGGTGCTGATGACGGAGATAGATCGACATGCAAAAAAAGGTGGAAGATCATTAATTGTTGGGTTGCTCCAACCAACACTTCGCATTATTCAAAGTCTCGAGTGCTCTTAATGGGCCTTTGACTTAATAGTTTATTCATTGGGTTAGATAAATGTGGGATATGATTATTGACTAAGTGGGTTGGGTTCTATTATTGTAGGTTTCAAAAACATCACTTAAGGCATTAGCCTTGTAACTTTTTTATTTAAGAAAATCATTTACAAAATATATATATATATTCCATAATAAATTGTGTTTTGAGTAGATTTGAGCTATTCGATCAATTCTTAGGTTTAAAAGAAAGAAAATATCTGTTTTAAATAAAAGTCAATTTTTAGTACAAGCGTGCCACGACAGAAACACCTAAGTTAGGACAACGACTCATTGAAAAACAACAAATTTGTTTGTTCTGTGTTGTCATTATCATTATAATACTAATACTTTTTAGTTCACGTCAAGATACTAATATATTTACTTTATTTTAACTAAATTCTGGGACCTTCACGTCAGATCATATGAAAGAGCATAACAATTTACAGATATTTATTATGTGTCTTTCACATGTCATAAATATTGGACGAAGACGGTGAATATAGTTGAAAAAACTCAACTAACAAAACAAATCCCATTTAATCAATATATATTGTTGATCTAATTACCATTTATTGATTTGATATGCTTGTTTTCTTACTCTTCTCTATGCTCGTTTTCATATAACACACCAGAAAATAAAGATTAATTGATCGATAGATCAATGGTGAAGTTAACAAAGAGACTAGGCGGGTTTGTGCTGCGATTGGCAGCGTTTGGTGCGGCTCTAGCCGCTTTGATTGTTATGGTCACAAGTCGCGAGAGAGCTTCTTTCTTCGCCGTTTCACTTGAGGCTAAGTACACTGATATGGCTGCGTTTAAGTCCGTATAAATCTTCTCTTAAACATATAAATGTTGATTTCATCTTTTATGATTCATGTGAATATATATGTGATCATTTGAATAAGATGCGTTTGGCAGGTATTTTGTGATTGCAAACGCAGTCGTGAGCGTTTACAGCTTTCTAGTTCTGTTTCTTCCAAAGGAGAGTTTGCTCTGGAAATTCGTTGTCGTTTTGGATTTGGTAACGATTGATATATATTGTTTTAGTTCTCTACATGCATTCATTTTCATACTATTTTTTTGCTCTTGCATTTTTAATTTGTACTAACAAATGAAAATTCATTGCATCATAATATATTCAAATCTGAGAGATTTTCAAAAATACAATTTTTTGAGTTTTAGTTTCAAAAATATCATATATTTCCAATTGCTTCGTATATAGATGAAAAATATTTCATGTTCCAACTTTTATAAATATTACCAAATTCTATAGTTTTAAAGCTTTAGTTTTAAATAGAAAACCTCCAAAGTTAAACCCTAGACCCTTGAAAGCTTATCATTTAAACTTTTGGATTTTGGTTTAGTGAATAAAGTTTATTCTTTAGTTTTCTATGAATTATGTTTTAGTTTTGGTGTTAGAATTTTATTATAAAATTTAAATTTATTTTACTTTTGTAGTATTTTTGGGACAAAAATAATTTTGTAGATATTTTAAGAAATTAGGTTTCTTATCGTTTATTAATTAGGAAAATTAAAGAGTAGCTCACCTAATTTGTTTTTAATTTCCGTTGGTGAAGGTAATGACAATGCTGCTAACGTCAAGTTTATCAGCAGCATTAGCAGTGGCATTAGTGGGAAAGAAAGGAAACGCAAACGCTGGTTGGCTTCCGGTTTGCGGCCAAGTTCCAAAGTTTTGCGATCAAGTCACCGGAGCTTTAATCGCTGGTTTTGTTGCACTTATCCTTTACGTCTTCTTACTCTTACACTCTCTTCACTCCGTTCTCGATCCTTTTCTTCTTCAGAAATCTTGAATGTTTACATTTTGTCCTCTTTTCAGTATTGATTAGTTTACTGTCTCTCTTATATATGTTGCCCGGCCTCGAGAAATTCCAGATTTAATACGAAATAAAAATATGAGATCCTAACAAAATAAAATACGGTATATTCTCAGATCCAACTTTGTTAAGACACACTTACGTAGTTTACATGGTTTTATATTTCGTCCAACGTACCATCAATGTTAGGCCAACATTATTGCAAGGACCAATTTTGGATCCTTAAGAATAAAATAATATTAAA
>OVBE01007016.1:0-19028 GCA_900406425.1 Iberis pinnata | reverse complement strand
TCTTTGACTTGGGTAAGAACCCTAATTTGGTTTAGATTAATTGGTAAAGTCTAATTGATTTGGTTTAAGATTAATGTCAAAACGCAATTATTTAATCTAAAATCGCAATAATCTAAATTAATTAGGTAGGGGGAAATAAATTGAAATCGAGTAGTTCAGAAAGTTTTAGAAGCATATATGAAAGTTTGGGTGTAATTAATTTCACCTGTAAAGTTCAGGGGGAAAGAATTTGAACAGTAGAAGTTCAGGGGGGAAAAATCGTCAACGGACAAGATTGGAGAATATTGTCCACGACGGGAGAATGTTGTCCACGACGGTTGTTTATTAATGGTGGACAACCGTAATGGACAATATTTTCTAATCTTGTCCACCATTTTTATGGTATTTTTCACAAAGTTTAGTCTTTATGTATTTTTGACAAAACTGACCAAAAATATGGTATTTCATGTAATTTTACCAAACTAAAATCCATAATGTCTGTTTCTGTAGGGATTTGTGAATGTCTAGGCATTACTTGTGACTGCATTACTTCAATGTTACGTAGTTAATATTTTATTTGGAATAATAGATATTACAATATATATATATATATATATATATATATAAATAAATAAAAGATAACTGAAACAAACAAGAGGCAGCTTCTCTCTCCTCTAGAAATTCTCTCCCATCTTTCTACTGTATCTTTGTCTATCATCATCGATCCTTTTTGCTTTTGCCGGTGACCGGCTTGCCGTGCTTGTAAATATTTTTATCTTTTGTATTTTTCTCTTTTGGTATCTCAGAGATCTCGTCACAACGTCTTTCGACACCCTCTCTCCTTGTTTTATCTCTTACTACCACTATCATCTATCCATCGATGCATGCATATCTTGGATCTTGACTCTCAAACTTTTCTAGGCATGCTAGCAATGGATCTCCCCTTTGGTTTTTCAACTATCTCAGTGTATGCATGTCCAGATTTGGGTGGTGAGGATCGGGATACGTTACTCGTCGTCCAGCTGTTTCGGCGACGCCTAACCGGTTTGATGATCGGGAGCTGCCATCGCCATCCTTCATCTTCTGAGTTAGGCTGTCGTTTGGGTTTTTTAATAATATTGGGCTTAATTTTTTATTGTTTTTTTCTTTGTTTATTTCAATAAAATCTACAATATCGGTCTATCTTCGGAATTTCCTTCATGCGAATATGCTTCCTATGTTCGGCTCCCATTTTGGTTATCAACCGTTATATGGTTGTCAACCGCGATACCGAGATGTATGAGTCTCGTCTCCTTGTAGACGTGTTATGTTTACTCTCAAAGTTCCTCGTATCGGAACTAGTTACTTTAGTTTAGTTTTAGTATCTTTATTCATGGATGATTTCAAATTCCCTTTAAAAAATTATTATTTTTCCATCATAGGATCGATAATCGTTGTGGATATCTCTTAATCTAATATACTATATTGCTGACCAAAAATAAAAACAAGAGGCCGCAAAAAATGAGAAGAAAAACTATTGGCCCACATTTTTTATATATTATTCAAGGTCCTCCCAATTGTCAATGTCTTCACAATGAAAGTTAAGAAGAAGGTTTATAATAAGCATAAACAGCATAAAAGGTTTGAGTAAAAGTGAGAATTAAAAGAGCAATTGCAGCAAGAAAAGATAAATATGCCCAAGGATTACTAAAGTATCTATGTCTTAATGTTGCCTTGAAAGAATTCCACCTACGGCTATGGTAACGGTTAACATCAAAGGATAGTTGAGATAAATAACTAAAGGTTGGGTCAAAAACCACTCCTTTACCTAACCGGTTGAACAAATCTGCCACTTCTGAATCACTTCCTAGCCAATGCTCAATGATACCACAGTGGTGCAAGTAGCTAACATCGTTAGAAGAGTTGATTAGATTATCCATGAAAACTAGGTAGGACGTTATGATGTCGCTTGAATCATGATGACATTGTTCAAAGGCTATAAGATTTGAGAATACAGACTTGGTACCTACAAGAAGTTTGAGATACAAAAGTGATTAAAGAGTTGAGAGGTTCTGTTATAAAGTAGATTTGGTCTCTATACTAGTATACCATAGAAACAAGTTCATTAGATATATTCAAAATCATAAATTTGTATACTTTGAAGCATATATAATTAAGAGACAAGTGTGAATCTAAGTAGCACTGAAACGGGTACATGAATTAAAAACGGGTACTGGAACTGAAAATGGGTATGGGAACGGGGACATAAAACGACATTTTTAAAATAACTAGATACGGGTACAGGATATGTACTTAGTAAAAAAAAAACAGAATAAAAATATCATAAGTTCACGTATAAAAGTTATGTAAGCCAAAATATAAGAAAAAACACTTCAATTTTTTACCTGAACAAAACTTTTCGGTTTCTAAAAACTACTACACTAACATCAAACGTTTTCCTTTATTCTTTTTTACTTCTAATTCTTTCTAAATTAGTTTAAAAAATAAAATAAAAAATTATTTTATCTTCAAAATGTTTTGAAAAGACAAAAAAATAATCTCATGGATTGGATACGTTCGTAGACGTTTCTGAGGTGTCCCCATAAAATACCGATCCTCACACAAATACGGGAGACGACACTCATTTAGCGTCCTCGTGATACATAGGTGTGAATCTCCTAATTGCATACTAATTTTGAGTTGTAAATCCATGAAACTTAACAATATGCATACTAAAAATTGCTTTCTTTGAGATATCATATTGGAGCAAAACTATCTGATCAAGATAAGGTTAACTCACTGTCATCGATTAGTATTTTAGGAATATCAAGATAACCATTGTTGAATTTAATATCCCAAAGCTTGTTGATTTGTTTACTCCTGAACTTAACACCTGCTTCCCTTAGCTCTGTCACGCAATGTATCAGTTGTTGTTGTCCTCCTCCATTGCGAAACAATATGTACCGTCCAATTTTGGGATTGGGCGTCTGATCAGCTTGGAAAGTTCGAATGAGACTTCGATGAAAAACATCCAAACAATGTAACTCACCATTGCCTTCAAGTGTTTCATTCCAGTCAATGGGTTCTTTTACCTCCCTCGTTGGCATTAGTGGTTTGAAGAACTCAACAGCTGCTTTTGCCAATGTACCAATTCTCTTCTCTTTTTTTATGAACCTTAGATTGTATAAGCAGTCAAGAACGAACATAGGAAGTTGATTTTCAAGCATTACCATGTCACGTTGAATCAAAACCATCAATCCTCCCATTGAGAAAACCGGGTCATTTAATGCATATCTGTTCAATATATATAACTAGATTCAATATCAAACCAGCTAAGCAAAATCTATCTAAAAAAAGCTGATTGCGGTTATGGAGGATAGGGCTGGGCATATAAACCAAAATCCGAACCGTTCTTCCAAAAAATCCGAACGGTTCCTATATATCTTAATCCGAAAAACCGAATCCGAATCCGAACCGAACCGAAATCTGAAATTATAACATAAAAACCCGCTTATATATGACTATATATGTAATTGTGATCCGATAGTTAGGATTTTAGGTAGAAAAAGTAGGTTTTTAGTAAGGTAACTCGGATATTTATGGGTTTTCGTCCAATATTCTTAGGTTTTTTATTCGATTAACTTGGATTTTAGTTAGGTTGTTTGGATAATTTGGATTTTTTTACGAATATTTTGGATTTTCGGTTCTATTTCATGTCCTGATAATAACGAAAAACCAAACCGAACTTGAACTCGAACCAAATTTTTAAAGAACCCGAACGGTTTCTATATGCCCTTAACCGAATAATCCGAACCGAAAACCGAATTCCCACCCAGAAGTGAGGAAATTAACTAAACATACCCGATTTCACTGAAATCTTTATCGGTTCCTTCCAAGAGCTCAAGAACAAAACAGCCATCAAAAACAAGCATTTCTACAAACTTATTACTACTCATATCAATGGGACCTTCATAGCAAGCACGAGCCTTCTTCTCAAGATATTTCATGGCATAAAGATATATTTCGATGTCAGGCTCGTTGTAGCGTTCAATTACCTTAATGGCTGCACGCCTTTTGTGATATTCCATAGGAAGGAGATGTTCTTTACCATGGTGGTATGGACCAATCGAGACAGTTTGAGGGAAGTAGGATTTGTTGTCGTTTTCTTGCAAGTATTGTGGAACTCTATAGATACATAGCTCATTCCAATTACTTGTAGCAAGCTCTTCACGTGTTTGTTCTAAATCTTTTTTTATTGAAATCACCCATTCTTCTTGTTTCTCCACATGGTTCTGCAAGTTTTGGCTTTGATCTAGCCAGGTGATTTCTTCTTGGTTACTGTGGATGGGGGAACTTGACTGGCCATTTGAATATAAAACCATGATTTTTTTTTGTTGAGCAGAAGGAGATCGAGTAATAGATATTGTTAAATGTCAAAAGAAAGTGGAGGTGAACAAGAAGATTGAAAAGAGATAATATGGTGTTCACTACAACTTTTTAATTATAAAGAAGAAGAAAAAGTTATGGTCAATGAACTAAAGAACAGAGGCGGCTTATTGGTGTGGCCCCTGAGGGTCCTAGGTGTGCCAATTTCCGTCAGTGCACCAATCAATAATTAAAGATCCATTTTTTATTTTGGCTTCACCAGTCAAAATAACAAGATGAGATTGATAAAACATTCATGTGGTCACCACGGGACCATGAAAAATCATTATCTCGTTCAAGTAACTGGAGTCTCTACCTCTGGTGGTAATAGAACTTCGACTGAGGTGTCTGCCATCACGAGTTCGAGTCCCGACTATTATGCATTTCACATATGGGGCGCAACGTACCAGAAACCGACACGTGGAGAACCGTTTGGCCGTCCACGTGGCTAGTCTGAGCATCTCTGATAGTCTAACACGTGCCGCGTAATTGCGGGCCTGCCACACGTGGACTCCTGCCCTGTCGGTTATGCGTTGGGAAACCTGGTTTATAAAAAAAAAAAAAAAAATTCGCGTTCAAGTAGGAAAATACATTTTCCATTTGAAAATTAACTCAGACATTTTTTCTTTTTAAATTTAGAATAAGGCTTTATTAAGAAAAGAAAAACAAATAGAGTAAGGCACCTTATTCTTCTAATAATTTTTTTTAACACATTAGCCGGCCACAAATAAATGTATGCTGAGAAGATATAAAAAATATTACAATCGATTAATCATGATTAGGAGTATAAATAACCATAAGTTAACCTAATTTATCCACAATTTTAGTGGGTTCGGATAAAGTTTTATAATTCATATAAATAAATGAGTTTTAACCCATTAAACTCAAAGATACCCATAATTTTATTGTTAAAAATATATCTAATATTATATATTTAAAATTTAAAATATGTTTTTACTGAGGTATTTCACTCCTTTATATAGATAATGACATATGATATACTTAGCATTCTTAGACATGTGTGTTTTGCAGTACTAGAAAGATAATCGACATCATTCTGATGTTTTATCATACATGGCATATGATATACTCAACAATTTCTTAATTATTGTAGCTTCATAATCATCTTTCAGCATTAGTTTTCATATTTTAAACAAATATAGGATTCGACTTCTTTCTAAGCATGTTCAAAATTTACTTTGTACGAAATCTTGGTTATTTGGTTTCATAACTATTTTTAGTATTTAAATATATACTTATGTTGCTATTTGAACATTTTTGCTATATTTTTTGGGGACCATTTGGACTTAAATTTATATAATATTTTTAATTTTATTATTTATTTAATATAAACGGATAGCCTATATAACCCATTAAGCCAACGGGTTAAAGATTAGTGGGTTTGATTACATAAATTTTAACCCATAAAATAAATGGATATGTTGTATCTGTCTATTAAAATTTCAAATCCATATAGATTTGGGTCAGTTGCTCATTATGCACCTCTAATTATGATCAATTCTCTAATTATGATCAATTGTCATTGTGAAAGTGAAAGTGAGAAAGGGGAAGAGAATGAGCCTCTCGATGGTTATTTTTTTAATTTTTTAATATTTAGTTTATATTTTTAGTATGGTAAGTGATATTGGTTAAATGATTAAAAATTTATTTTTATAATTAGAAAGTTAACCACTTCAAAATTTAGTTATAAAATGGAATATTGTTGATACAATTGCCACAACAAAATTTAACCATCCTTTGAAGAATATTTGCAACTTTATTATTAAAAATAGTTAGTTCGATTTTCATAATAATTCATATTTTCTTATAATAGCTCTACTGTCCTAGATAATTATCGATGGAATATAATTAAGTAAAAAAAAAGAAATTAAATGAACATATTTGCTCATTTCATTCTCATGCAAGAAATGTTTTCCCACAGTTTGTTTATTTTTATATTTTGTTGGCCAAACAAATTAATTAATATTTTACATTTTTTCATGCAAAATAAAATATTTGATTCTACTATTTCTTTTCTTTTTCCTATTTCAATAATATAATTTGAAAACACTTGATTCTATTTGTTCCTCAATCTATACAAGCTTTTGAACCCTTTTAACATAGAAACAGAGAATTTTAAAGACAAGTTTGTACGTTATCTATGTATATACCCAAGTTCTTCCCTTTTCATAAAACATATGTACGGTATTAACACATACCTACAGATTTATATAGCCAAAATTAGAAGATCTCAAACCCTTCAACTTAGCCAGAGTCTTTAACCTCCTACCTCATCCTTTCCTCATTCATATCATCTTCACAATCCAAAGCTTATACTTATCCATATACATATACACCACACAAGGTCCTATTAAACCAGCATCAAACAGTCTCTTACACAAACCCACATAAGCTTCAACATCTCTCGGCCGTTGAATCTTCCTTGTCATTCCTTGTATCACAGCCACTCGATCAATATACTCCGGATACAAACCAGAGTCTATCATTGTTATCAATGTCTCTGCAGCTTCTTCAAAGTGTCCTCCTTTCACATACCCTCTAAGCAACCATGATAAAGTCTTCTTCTTTCTCTTAGATTCCATGAACTCGACTCGTGTTAGAAGCCGTGAAACTGCATTGAGCTCTTTCTGTGAAGCACAGATTGCTATAACAATGTCGTGGAGATCAGGTTCTGGTTCTTTTCCTGCAAGTTTCATCTTCCAAAGCTGTTTCTCTGCTTCTAGTCCACGTCCTGCACATATGTACATAGCTAAGAGTTTCTCGTGAACCGCCCCTATAATGGAATGATTTTGCTGGTCTTCCTGAATCGCCCAAGCGGCTAACTCAAGTCCACGGGATATGAGTTCTGATTGATACTTCTCCACTAGTAACTTATCGTGATCATCGATTTCAGCAACAAGACCAGCCCGTGTAAAGCGTTTTAACTCACGTAAGGTTTTCCCAAGACTGTTTAGCTCTTTCACAATAGCTGTCAAAGCAATAAGATAGCTATAAGCTTCTGGCTTTAGCCCTGAAAGCCTTAGTTCAATAACTAAATCAACTGTCTTCTTGTATTCTCCATCAACCTAATACAAACAAACACACATATTACATCTCTTCCACAATCAATTGTTCAAATCAAGAGGTTAAAATTATCGAATTTACCATTAGTTTCCAAGCAAGATAACCAGTAGGTCCACCTTTTCTACTTTCAGATCCAACAACACTGTAACCAAAACTATCTCTTCTCTTTAAAACCTCTTTAACAAACAAAACAGCATTTTCTTTCTTCCCCATTTCACAATACAAAGCAATCACTTTCTCCATCATACTAAAACCAGGTTTTAAACCAACACAATCCATATCAATCAATAAGTCGAACACTTGGTGTGCATCACATTCTTCTTCTATCAATTTCTTTAACCAACCACACATTATCGAAACCATAAGCTCCATTATCTCTTCATCAACTCTATTTTCCTTTTTTAACCATTCAAACACTTCAAGTGTACACCATGAATCTCTACCTTCTTGTGAAAAGTAAACTAACATCAATTGCAATTCTCGTGAAGATAATCGATGATTCATTTCTTCAAGAATATCAGATGGTTCTCTAATCATTCTTTCTAATTCCTCAATCGCTTCAAAGAATCCTTCGCTTATTTCCTCTGTTTCTTCTTCGCTTGTGATAAACTGATCTAATTCCACAGAACGAGATAATCCAAGCTCGCGAAATTTCTTAGTAGAGGAATCGAATTTCAGATTGCAATTGATTTGGAAATTAGGTTTCTCGTTGTGAGGACGGATTAAACGGAGTCTTCGAAGAGAAATCGATGGCGAGAAGGTTAGGTTTAGTTGAGTCAACGAAGCAAAACCACGAACATAAGCCATAATCTGAATCTTAACCTCAAAGAGAAAGAAATTGAAGAAAAGCTTCAAAATTTTCAAAACAATCTCGAATTCAAACTCAATTTTTCAGAGATTTTTTCTTATGTATCAGCGAAATCGATTTATCCAAAAACCTCTAAAGTCTTGTTACAAGGAGGAAGACGATGAAAGGATAACGTAGAAATAAAATTTTAAAAAATAATTTTAATTTTTTTTTTTTTGTCGTTCGTTGTATTTATTAATAAAAATAAAGGGTTGAGATTGAGTGTCGTTTTCTGATCCAACGGTAGGTAACGTGTCATGGCATCAACTTGTGTTGCTCATCGTGCCGCTTTCAGAGCTCTATGACAATATAAGATCATAGTAGTGAAATTACATTTTTACCCTTTATAAGTATTTCTAAGTGGTAAGTGAAATCTCAAAATTTTCATTTTAAAAGTAATTTTGAGTGACATAAAAGAATTTGTTTTTGGTCAAGTGATTTAAAGGGAAGTAGTTTTAGTATCTTCAAGCGCCGCCGCTCTACTCTCTCCTTTGACGTTTCCATCGTCTGGGACCGGTGGTTGGCTGCTTCGCGCAGATCGCCGCCGGCCCCCTCCTCTCTACTTTCCTCTGTTTAGTTCTATTTAGTTTCTTTTTTTGTTCGCCTTCTAAGGTTTTCCTCTACAAATCTGGTGGTTAAGCGGTGGTTGTTTGTTCGATTTTGGTCAACCGCGGGTGAAATGTTAGATGAGCACGAATCGCCGGTCGTTAATGTCTCTGGAGCTTTTTTGCTTCCGTTTTGGTCTCATCCGTTTCTCTCCTCTTTGACCGAAATCATCCTCTCACCGTGAGCGGCCATCTGTCCTCGCCGTTGAAGTCTCTTCATCTTGTCAGGTACTCTTCGTTGCTAAGTCGGCTGGGGTGTCCCAGTGGTCTAGAGCAAAGTCCTGTGGTTATGGTGGTGAAGTTGGTTTGATGCTAAGGCTGTGGTATAGCTCTTTCCTCTAGGTTTAGGTAGTTGATTTCTTTATTAGGTTTGTGTGTGAGTTTAATCATAGATTTTGGTTGTGGTCTCTCCTCTTCACTTACATAGAGTTAGATGGAGCTTTTGGCTGGGTTTTTTCCCCTACGTGTTTGATTCCATGGTACCAGTTTTAGGCTTTCTTTTGTCCATCTTGATTGTACCGCTCTCACCATCTATAGATTGTCCGACGGTTCAATGATTTCCGAGACTCTCTTGCAAATCAAAGCTAGAATCTTCATCTCCAGAGATTGCCATCATCACTTTAGCCATCTGAGGATTGCATCCCATTTGTGGGAACTCCTTTTGGCATAGTGCTAAAGACTTTAAGAAGTTCAATAATTGACTTTTCAATGGATCGTCATCCATCTTCGACATGATTCAGAGAAGACCATTGTTTCTCTTTAAGCTTATCTTCTTCTCGCTTTGTTTGTGTATTTTCAATCATGTTCAATCAGATCGGAATCTTAGTCAGGCCTTTTCTTTGGGTTCTGATTCGGTCTTTGTAATTTGTAGCCTCTGTTTTGAGGTTGAATCTTGTAAACATCGTTTGTTGGAAAAAAAAGGGAAGTAGTTTTAGTAATGTGTTTAAAAGTTTATTTATGTTTGTTTTTAGTCAAAATTTGACTTTCAAGATTTTGCATTTTAATAAATGATTATAGGTTGAATTTTGTCGATTGAATTGTGATAGAAAATAGTTTATAGTTTATTTTTATTGATGTTTAATTACAAATTGTTAATTTTTTGTAATTGTAGTTAGTTATGTATACCATATTATTGATGATTAAAACAAAAGCTATGAAATTTTTCTATTTTCAGTGTTTTTAAGAAAACTTTAGCATTTTTTTCAATGAAAAAAAATAGATGGAAGTTCCGGTGTTTTCGTCGGACTTCCTTTCTATGGGGCTTTTCTTCTTTTGAATGGTTGCAAAGAGAAGCTTTGTCATGGAAGTGCTTTAATATCTATCAGCTAGTTTTTTTAGGCGGACTCGATCACTCTCCTCTCGCTTTGTAGTCGGCGGTCTTGTTCGGCAAGTGCTTGGCCGTCTTCTGCTGTCTGTGAGTTCTGGAGCTCCTCTCCTCAAGTTTCAATGGTCTTCCATTTTTTCCTTCTCAACTACTATTGGTGGATGGTTCCTAGCCATCTTTTTCACGATTGTTTTGGCTCTCTTTTCGGTACAGTTTTCTGTGGTTTTTATCAATCTGTGTCCCATGCGATTGTTTTTGTCTCGTCGTTGGTGGTCGTTTTCAGAGGCGAGAGGCGCAAACGGAAGTTGGCACGGCGTGGTGAACCGGCGACCAATGTTCTTAGTGGCTAATATTTGAGGCTTTTTTTGGTCGGTGGTGAATCTCTTCTCAAGATGTTAGGCACAACAATTCTTGTCCTAGTTAAGGAGTGGGCCGGTTCGGGTTAATTGTGGGTGGTCGACTTCGGCTAAATTGGGTTCGTGGTGGCTTGACGGAGGTGGAGTGTTGGCGATGCTATTTTGGTGTTTAGGGTTTTTTTATATTTTAGATCTCTAGGATTTCTGGCTTGTTTTGAGTTTTTGAACTGTTGTGGACTTTTGGTTAAAAGTGTCCGGTTGAGTTTTACCACAGCTTGAACTTAGAACTCAAAGAAAAGAGAAAAAGAAAAGTTTGAACATATTTTCATTAAACCATAACGGTACAATTAGTCTTTTCTTTTATACCCAATTACAACACTTAACCAACACTTAACCAACTCCAACTAACTAATAACAAACCAAGTAACCAACATTTAACCACTCTAATAAGTTTTGTTGGTTTTGTTTTTTAGATTTAGGCTCATAATTTTTCTTTTGTTTAGAGAATAAAGGTTCTAAGAATTTTTTAATTTTTTGGCTCTTAGATAATTTGCCAATTTTTTATTAAGTTACTGTAACTTTCATCTTCAATAAAATATTTATATTGTATCAAAAATAAAAATAAAAAGATTATGACTATAAGAGATTACATTATGTTTGATATAGGTATTAAGAGTTGGTTTTGTCTAATTTATAAAGTATTTGTAGTGATAATTGGTTTTTGTGGGCTACCCTGGGCTACAATAGGTTATATCCAAAAATAGAATTTAATAAAATTAGATATAGAGGCCAAGTTTTAGTAGGGACAATTTAGGTGTGGTTACTAACCATGTCTATTTATGGGCCTTTATGGGTTGGGTTTCATTTTAAGCTTTTTAATAGACCCAAAATACTAAAAGTGGGATCAGTTTACGTTTCCGGTTTGAACTTAATTTTTTTTTTTCTATGACTTTGAACTTAATACTAGTTGCTAATGAGTTAATTAGTATATGTTACTTATCTATTAATTATGATCACATTGAACTTCTGATACGAGATTTCTAAGACATTTTTTGTCGCATTTGGTCGACAATGATTGATCTATAACTAATTCCTATTATGCAGGAAACAATGCTAAGTAGAAGCAACTCTAAGTGGGGAAAAATATATGTTTAACCATTTAACAAATATTATTTTTCCATGTTTGATATCCTACTTATATTAATTAACAATGTATGAACTGATCCAGAGTATAAGCAAGTGAAACCATCGATTAAGACACCAACATCTAGAGTATATTTTCGATGAGATAAATGAGCATTTTTCTTGAAATAAAGAAGCATTTTCATTGAAATAAAAGGATATCTATGTTAAAATAAAGGGGATTTTGTTGAAATTTTTTTTAAAATTATATCATAAGTATCATAAATTATAGATTTTTGTAAAAATAATATTCATTAGAGGTTCTAAGATGGTAAACCAATTTGAACCATATTGAACCGTTATGTTAGTTTATTACAGAGAAAGATTTGACATATATATAAATAGCACATTTTCGGATTTGTGTAGGGCATCTAAAAAAGTTGGACCGACACTGATTTGGAGTGTTTTAGAAATTTGTTTTGTTTCAAATTATAAGATTTTTCCCCATGTTTTAATGTAAATTTAAAGCTACTAATATTTTTCAAAGAGTGATATAATGCATTTCTTTTATGGATGGATAAAATAAGTTTAGTTGTACGTTAAATGATATATTTTAAGGAATATATACATATAATTTGATCTTTGTGTATTAAGCTATAAACTATTATGTTTTGAAACATAATAAAAATAATATTTTATATTTTATTGAACATTTTATATGAAATAGCTGATTTCGAATTCCAGGAGGAGAATCGCTCACCCGACTAAAGCTAAAAGCCATAAAAGATGCTAAAAGCCATAAAAGATCATTTAATATTAGGTATAAACTAAATATATGTTTTAAAAGTTTTTTTGTCACATTCATATTTGGTCACAACGGGTCGGTCCAGTAACTCAAATTCTATAAATAGGAAAAAATACATTCGCTATGCGAGTGGTGAAACTCATCTCTTGTCTGGTAACAAGGTAACAACGGTGACACGACCACTAGGCCACTTAATCCTCGTTTTTAAAAGTTTTCTTACAAGCATAAAACCAATTCACTAATCACTCCTTAATTTCTTATATATTAAGGATTATTGAAAGCAACATTTTCAAACCTTAAGTGAAAGTCTATTTACTTTCTTTTACTTGAAATATAAAGCAATGAGAGATCTCTTTTGTGTAATTCATCCGAGGATTATTGTCCAATCAAGTTGTGTTTGTGTTCATGTTTAAGTATCTTTTAGGCCACCACTCATAACCTCAACATTGCATAGATGGAGAATCTATAATCAAATCAAATCTAAAATCTTTTTAAAAATGCTAAAAGATAAGAAGAAAAGTGATCATCTTTAATTAAGTTACGTATTCGATTTGGTTTTGATTAGTTAAGTTAGTGAAGATGAGAGATGATGATTCGTTCTCTTTCATTCCCAATCATATAATTTGTGTACTTGCTTTTGGTCTCCTAACTTTTCCTTTTGGTATGGTAACAAAATTGGTATGTTTCAGATTTCTCTCTTTCTCCCTCTAAATCGGAAAAAAACATTAAACTTTTTTTCTTCTTTTTAGGTTATTTAATAGGCAATCAAACTTTTTCTTAAGTTAGAATTACTACAAGAAAAATTGATAGCTACAAAATAGCTACAATTAATTTGTGACGGTTTATAATAGTCACAAAAAATCCACGAAAGAACTACGAATTTGAAAAATATAAAATGTTGTGATTATTTTGTGGAAATGTTGTCGTTATTTAGCTACAAATTATTATTTGTAGATATCAGTAGTTCCGTGTATTTGTATATAGAAATATCGATACACAATATTTTGAAATAGTAGATGATAGATCTATGATTGAATGTCAGGATATTGTTAGACTAAAAGTGATGGTTTTTAGATGTCGATGGCTCGACACTACACTTAATCGTGGAATGCGAACAAATCTATATAGTATTATTGATGTTTGCTTGTTTTCCATGCAAATATTATGAAAAATATGATTCTTTTTTATTATTAGAGCAATGTGATCAAGTATGTTATATTTTTGTATCCGCTATTGCGAAAAAGTGGAGATGAATGGTGCGAGTCGACAAAAGTTTTTCAAAGAAAGTTTCGTGAAAACAAAGAGGTTACATATGCATATCTAACCGATATTAATAGTTAAGTGTAGAAATTGAATGAAGACCATTAATCTTCCTATAAAGTGAATGATATTATTAAATAACTCATCGGATGTTTTAATGGATCTATATTAGTTTAAACTAGTCAAAGAAAAATGATTTAGTAATTTATTTGAACATATTCAATCTTTAATATAAATCAACTGGTGAATCCTTATAAAAATGGACATAAATCAACGGGTGAATCCTTATCAAAAATAAACCACTTAGGTATATATTCGTTGATATTTCTTTGTTTCATGTTTACCTCATTATAATTCAATATATGCAAAAACATTTACTTACATGGAGGCAAAGGTGGAGATATGTTGTCAATGGATGGGGCATGTACCACCCCCATTTTTTTTAAAGTTTAATGTAATTTTATTAAATATTTTAATTATATCCCTTTAAACTTATAATAATTATGTGTTAGTGTTCATGTATGGTTTTATATATAACAATAAGAAAATATTATTTTAATATTTATAATTTTTAACTTAGACAAAAAGATCAAATTTAATTAATTTTTTAGTTATAATTAAAAATCCACCTAAATAAATAATTATTTTTTTAAAAAAATTAACTAAAATATTTAAATTATTTCTTTGAAGTTAGGGATTTTCCTATTTTGAATTAACTAAAATATTTGAATTCTTTCTTTAAAATTAGGGATTTTCCCATAAAATATTTTATTCTAAAACTGGGTTTAGTTATTTTTGTATTTAATATGATTAACCGATATTCATGTTACCTTTTGTTTTCTAAATTTTTATTCTTCGTCTAATTCTGATCTAGAAAGGTTAATCAATTTTTTTATTTTTACTTTAATTATTGTTTTTACATGTTACTACTGCAACTGTTTTTCATGAATAAAGTTTGTGAATATTATATTACGAAACTGCATTAATAATAAGGTTTTTAGTAATTGTCTAATTTGTTACACCGAAATATATATTCGAAGATGTGATCAATGAAACTATGAAATATATTTTTTGATGGAATTTTGACAATTTTATAAAGTATGTTTTATTTTAACATTTTTCTGTCTTTGTATTTGGTGGAACAATTTGTTGCTCTGCCACTATATGAAAGTGTATTATGTAAATAAAAATATTTAGATACTGGTTTTGTATGCGTCATATTCAAAAACTTTAGTACATAAATGTATTCTTTAAATCAAAATATCTAAATACTTATTTTTAAAACCAAATATTAGACTGCAACCATCATAATACTTACTACCAAATAATTTCTTCCTAAAATTTGGTATTTTTAACTTTTTTGTTTTTATAAAGTACTTTTTGTTTATTTAGAGATGTATACTTTGTATGTTGTTATATATCGATTATAATAATTCAAATTGCAAGGTAGAATTACAAATATAATAAAAGTATGAAAGAAACGAGAGAACTGTAAAGGGACAAGTGAAAACGAGTGTTCACTTTTTGTGTGGAGAGGTTTGAGATATCAATTCTCTATTCCTTATAAGCAGGGGTGATCCTAGGTTAACCCTTATAAAACAAAGATTTTAGATACCAAATTTATATAAATGTTAGGATACCAAATTTATGAAAAATACTTTGATATTATGGTTGAGACTGAATACAAAAAATTTAGTTTTATTCGAGGATATCATATTTTAACTATGCTTTAGACGTATTTTAGATCCGGACCAAAATTGTTTATTAGATGTGGACCAAAAAATAGTCATATATCTTTTATATTTAGACTACAAATTCGTATTTTATTTTCAATAACATTATTTTTGAAAAATAAAACTCTTTCTAAATATTGGTTCTCACAAAAGTCTTTAGTATCATTTATGCATCTCTCCAATTATAATTTTTTTTTCCATTTAAACATCAAAGCATTAATTTGTCAAATTTTTCACGAGTTCAACGCTTGTCTAATAAATGATTAAAACTATTCAAAGTATTCTTTAAAAGGTGAATTCTTAAACTTGAAACAATATGTTATTAATAGATTGAGTCAAACTATGCGGCACTTACTTACCTAAGTTATAAGGCAGGACCTAAAAATGTATTTTTTGTTGAAGAGCCTAACAATAAAAAATATGTTATTAAAATACTTTTTTCTCCAAAAATATAAAATATTTTAGAAAATTATTTATGTTTCAAAATATAAAATATTTTCGTCTTTCTATGCAAATTTTAAAGTTATTTAATAGTCCACATCCAATGATAAAATATTAGTTTTTAGATTGGTCAAGTGTTTTTAATATATAATATATAAAATATTTTAAATAAAAAAACATAATTTTTAATATGCGCGCTTTTAACCAAAATATTCTATATTTTAGAACGGAAGGGGTATAAGTCAAAAATTTGGTCTTCTCTATATAAGACTTTCCTAACAAACTTGCACTTTATCTATCATGTAAAACGCTTAAAATTTATTTAACACAATTTTATCAATAACAAATAACATATTTTACTAACTTATTTTAACTTTTAAGAAATATATATATCGTTTAGTTATCGTATATAATGTATATTTTTGATGAATTTATACGAGAATTTTTTTCTAGGAAGCTTACAATTGAAAATAGCAACCTCAACTCCGGAATCGATCATGAGATTTTAAAGATCGCAATATAAAATAAAAACATAGACCAATTTTGTAAATAAAAATTTGAAAACATGCCTGTTTTTAAAGTAAAATTTTAAAAATATAAAATAAATCGCAAACTCAGATTTGCTCTATTTAGTTTTAGGACCGGTCCTACTCAACTTTATCATTGCTATATGTTGCAAAATAAGTCTTTGGAAACCAAGTCAATGCTATATTTTGTTATCGTTAAAGAATTTAATGATAAATTTGGACCAGTAAGACCTTTTGTAAATGGATCCAAAATCAAGACCTTGCAACATAAATTATATTCCTAATTTAACTATCAATTTTGGTAAAATATCTAAAGTTTTTTAGTCGTCCATAGAATTAATTAACTTCCATATTGTATGTATTAAAATTATTTTCCTTTCCATCCAAAGTCATAATTTCAAAACCTTTACAAATAATTGGTCAAATATATGAAAGTAAACATTTGTAAAAATAATAACTAGTAGGTTACTAGTTAAAAGAAACTTTTCTAGATATCATAATTAATGTATGTATAGTTTGTTAAAAAAAAATTAAATATCATTAATAGGTCATGCCAAACACAAAAAAGATATCAAAGGATGTGATTGAATCAAAACTAATAACATTATTTTGTAATAACAAAATAGTACTATATATCATTAATTAGAGATAAATATGAAGTTTTCAAGCTTTTATAATACTTCTCAATATAAATTAGGTTGTCTTCTCTTTATATGAACTTTTAATTGTATCTTCTTTTCATTTCATTGTTATAGAGAAGAGAAAGAGAGAGCTGTGAAAATGGTGAATGGACAATGGAGTAAAGAAGATGATGATGAAGAAGAAGTGGTGATTAGATGCTATGATAATCTTAAGGATAGAATTGAAATGGAAGGTGTGGAGAAAAGTTGTGAGATTGGTCATGACCAAACTTTTCTATTCACAGATACTTTAGGAGATCCTATGTGCAGAATCAGAAACACTCCTCTCTTCACTATGCTGGTTAATTTCTCTTGTCTTTTAAATTAAATTGCTATTCTTCTTAATTTATTTCATTTTTTATATATATAAAATTAAAGAAAACTATAGAGATGTTTTTACTCATAAACTTTCGCGCGTAATTTTAACAGTTAAATTTTAAATTCTAACTAACTCTAGTCATAAATTTTCGCGCGTTATTTTTGATATTTCAGTAGATAGATAATGGTAAAAAAATTTTTTTATCTCTAACGGTTTAATTATGATATGTCTAAAAAATTTCTTTGTATTTAAATTGCTATTCTTCTTAATTTATTTATTTTTTAAATATATAAAATTATAGGAAACTATAGAGATGTTTCTACTCATAAACTTTCGCGCGTAATTTTAACTATTAAATTTTAAATTCTAACTAACTCTAGTCATAAATTTTCGCGCGTTATTTATTATATTTCATTAGATAGATAATGGTAAAAAAATTTTTTTATCTCTAACGGTTTAATTATGATATGTCTAAAAAATTTCTTTGTATTTAAATTGCTATTCTTCTTAATTTATTTCATTTTTAATATATAAAACTAAAGGAAACTATAGAGATGTTTCTATTCATAAACTTTCGCACGTAATTTTTATATCACAGTTTTATATTCTAACTAGCTCTAGTCATAAATTATCGCGTGTTATTTTTGATATTTCATTAGATAAATTATGGAAAAATATATATTTTCTTATCTCTAACGGTTTAATTATGATATGTCTAAAAAATTTCTTTATCTTTAAATTACTATTCTTCTTAATTTATTTCATTTTTTAATATATAAAATTAAAGGAAACTATAGAGATGTTTCTACTCATAAACTTTTGCGCGTAATTTTTATATCACAAGTTTATATTCTAACAAACTCTAGTCATAAATTATCGCGTGTTATTTTTGATATTTCATTAGATAAATTATGGAATTTTTTTTTTTTATATCTCTAACGGTTTAATTATGATATGTCTAAAAAATTTCTTTGTCTTTAAATTGCTATTCTTCTTAATTTATTTCATGTTTTTTATATAAAATTAAATAAAACTATAGAGATGTTTCTACTCATAAACTTTTGCGCGTAATTTTAACGGTTAAATTTTTTATATCACAATTTTATATTCTAACTAAATCTAGTCATAAATTTCCGCGCGTTTTTTTATATTGCATTAGATACATTATGGTAAAAAAAATAGTTCATATGTAACGGTTTAATTATGTTTAATACCTTTTATATTTATTTCTTTTAAAATAAAATAAAAGTTCATAAAAAAAAAAAGATGATTTTGAAATCCAATTATAAACTTTCGCGCGTATTATTTTATATTTAATTTTTCGTTTTGTAAAACAATGCCATTGGACATTATTTTTGGGTTAAGAAATTGACGTTTAAAGTCTATTATTTATATATCATGAAATATACTATATTCTAATATCTTATTATTATCTATACAGTATTTTTGTGTAAATGTTTTTCTTTAAAAAAAAAAAAATACTTTTTGTGAAAAACATGAACAACGAAACAACTATATTATATATATATATATATATATATA
>OVBE01007015.1:0-19029 GCA_900406425.1 Iberis pinnata | reverse complement strand
GGTGGCGCTCAAATCCGAGGACGAGGTCGAGGATATGGAAATGGACGAGGTTGGAGGCCTTATGAAATCAACACCAACCAATGTGGAGAAATCTCATCAAGGGGACGAGGGAGAGGAATTTTTAAATTAAGGTACGATAAATCAACCATTAAGTGTTATAATTGTGAAAAATTTGGACACTATGCTTCCGAATGTAAAGCTCCGACGAAAAATAGACTTGAAGAAAAATCTAATTATGTTGAAGAAAGAAGCCAAGAAGATGATATGTTATTGATGGCTCACAAGAAGGATGAACAATATGATGTTCAAAAATGATACCTCGACAGCGGTGCAAGCAATCATATGTGCGGGAGAAGAAACATGTTCGTGGAACTCGATAAATCGGTGAAAGGAAATGTAGCATTGGGAGATGAATCGAAGATGGAGGTGAAAGGTAAAGGAAATATTCTTATCTGGTTGAAGAATGGAGATCATCAATTTATATCCAATGTCTACTATATACCAAACATGAAGACCAACATCTTGAGCCTTGGACAACTCTTAGAGAAAGGTTATGATATTCGATTAAAAGAAAATAACCTTTCTATAAGAGACAATGCAAACAATCTCATAACCAAGGTGACGATGACAAAGAATAGAATGTTTGTTCCAAAAATTCAAAATGACATTGCACAATGTCTCAAGATGTGTTACAAGGAGGAGTCTTGGCTTTGGCATCTTCGATTTGGGCATCTAAACTTTGGAGGATTAGAACTACTTTCCAAGAAAGAAATGGTGAGAGGATTGCCTAGCATTAACCATCCAAACCAAGTGTGCGAAGGATGTTTACTTGGAAAGCAATTCAAAATGAGTTTTCCAAAGGAGTCGGACACTAGAGCTAGGAAGCCATTGGCACTTATACACACAGATGTATGCGGTCCGACCAAACCAAGATCACTTGGTAAAAGTAACTACTTCCTTCTCTTTATTGATGTTTTTTTCAAGAAAAACATGGGTATACTTTTTGAAAGAAAAATCAGAAGTGTTTGAGAACTTCAAAAAGTTTAAAGCCCAAGTTGAGAAGGAAAGTGGCCTTATGATCAAAGCCATGAGATCCGACCGTGGAGGAGAGTTCACATCTACAGAGTTCCAAAGATATTGTGAAAATATTGGGATTCGAAGACAATTGACAGTCCCAAGATCCCCTCAACAAAATGGAGTAACCGAAAGAAAAAATAGGACAATTCTTGAGATGGCAAGAAATATGCTCAAAAGTAAGAGATTGCCAAAAGAATTATGGGCGGAAGTAGTTGGGAGCGCAGTTTATCTATCGAATCGATCCCCGACAAGAAGCATTGCAGGAAAAACACCACAAGAAACTTGGAGTGGAAGGAAGCCTGGTGTTTCTCACTTAAAAGTCTTTGGAAGTCTTGCTCACGTTCATGTACCGGATGAGAAGCGGAGTAAACTCGATGACAAAAGCAAAAAATATATCTTTATCGGCTATGATGCCAACTCCAAAGGGTACAAACTTTACAATCCCAATACCAAAAAGACAATCACTAGCCGAAATGTCATTTTTGATGAAGAAGGAGAATGGGATTGGAGTTCAAATAATGAAGACTACAACTTTTTCCCATCTCTTGAAGAAGATGAGTTGGAGCCACAAAGAGATGAGCAAGCTATACCACCAACTTCACCAACCATAAGTTTTCAAGAAGAAGAAAGTTCAAGCGAAAGGACTCCATGCTATAGAAGTCTACAAGAGCTTTATGAGGTAACCGAAAATCAAGATAACCTTACCTTATTTTATCTATTTGCGGATTATGAACCCATGAGATCAAGAAGCTATTAAAATGAAGACATGGAGAAAGGCAATGGATGAAGAAATCAATTCGATACAAAAGAATGATACATGGGAGTTAACTACACTTCCAAAAGGGCACAAAGCGATTGGTGTGAAGTGGGTGTACAAAGCAAAGAAGAACTCTAAAGGAGAAGTTGAAAGATACAAAGCAAGATTGGTGGCAAAAGGCTATAGCCAAAGAGAGGGAATCGACTATGATGAGGTATTTGCTCATGTTGCTCGGTTAGAAACTGTTAAACTAATAATTTCAACGGCTGCTCCAAACAAATGGAGGATACATCAAATGGATGTAAAATCAACATTTTTAAATGGAGATCTTGAAGAAGAGGTGTACATTGAACAACCACAAGGCTACATAGTCAAAGGCGAAGAATACAAAGTCTTGAGGTTAAAGAAGGCACTTTATGGATTAAAACAAGCTCCACGAGCTTGGAATACTCGAATTGATAAATATTTCAAGGAGAAAAGTTTTATCAAGTGTCCATACGAGCATGCACTTTATATCAAAACTCAAGCTAATGATATATTGATTGTATGCTTGTATGTAGATGACTTGATATTCACAGGAAACAATCCAAAAATGTTTGAGGAATTCAAGAAAGAGATGACAAAGAAGTTTGAAATGACAGATATTGGACTTGTCTTACTACCTTGGCATTGAAGTGAGGCAATGGGATCTTCATCACTCAAGAAGGGTATGCTAAAGAATTACTTAAGAAATTCAAGATGGATGACTCAAATCCAGTTAGCACACCAATGGAATGTGGAACAAAGTTGTCAAAGCATGAAGAAGGAGAAAGTGTCGATCCAACACTCTTCAAGATCTTGGTTGGAAGTCTTCGTTATTTAACATGCACAAGACCCGAAATTCAATATGCAGTTGGAGTTGTGAGTCGATACATGGAGCATCCAACAACAACTTATTTAAAAGCAGCAAAGAGGATCCTTCGCTATATCAAAGGTACCATAGACTTCGGCTTGCATTACAATATTTCTAACGATTACAAGCTTTTTGGATATAGCAATAGTGATTGGAGTGGAGACTTAGATGACCAAAAAAGTACAAGTAGTTTTGTTTTACATTGGAGATACAGCTTTCACATGGATGTCGAAGAAGCAACCAATTGTTACTCTTTCTACTTGTGAAGCGGAGTATGTAGCGTCTACTTCAAGTGTTTGTCATGCTATTTGGCTGCGGAACCTTCTAAATGAGTTGAGTTTACGGCAAGAAGAGCCAACAAAGATTTGTGTGGACAACAAGTCAGCAATAGCCTTGGCGAAGAATCCAATCTTCCATGACCGAAGCAAGCACATTGATACGCGTTATCACTACATAAGAGAATGTGTTGCCAAGAAAGATGTGCAATTGGAGTACGTAAAGACAAATGATCAAGTCGCCGACATGTTCACCAAACCTCTCAAGCGCGAAGACTTTATCAAGATGAGGAGTTTGCTTGGAGTAGCAAAATCAAGTTTAAGAGGGGTGTTGAAAATAAACTTGATTTTGGGTCGAGTTTTATTTTGGATTAAGCTAAGTATTGGATCATTAGTCCAATAATCATATATTGGACCTAATCCAAGAACTTGATCCATATTCTAGAATTTATCTAGAATTATCTTCCACCTTCTCAAGAATAAAAATCTAGATACTTCACACAACTATCTAGATATTATTAATATTTTATTCAAGATATTATGGTAGAATTCTCTAGATTTATGATTAAAATATTATGGATATTTTGTACTTTGGAGGCTATAAATACCTCCACTCCCTTTGTCATTTGTCATCAAGAAATTATAAAGACTTCTTCCACATAGAAAAATCTTCCAAAGTTATAAAAACTTTCTCCACTACTTTGAAATACTTCCTTCCAACAGGTTCTACATTAAAAAAAAATTCATCATTAAAACTTGTTGAAAGTGTATGAAGAATAATAAGCAAATCAAAGCTCTGTTTTAACACAACAAATACGTATTTATTAAACTCAATTTGCTTGATCTCTTTACAAAGACTCAATCCAAATAGGCTTTACACAATCTCGTACTCTATCAGATTGTCACATAAAGTTCAATAAAACAGCACCCCACCCAATCACCCAACACGTGATTCTCACAGAGGCTTAAGAACACTCGCCGAAACAACACTTTGTTTTTCTGAGAGTTGAATCAAGACACCTAGCAAAGATAAAGAAAAAAAAAGTTAATCCTAACTAACAACTTTTCTCTTTATTTATACACTACCCAAAACCCTAAGGAATATTTCCTTTTTCCTAAATCCTAATCGAATCTTCTCTTCATTCCAAAAATCTTCTACCGAAGATATTCTCGCAATATCTATTTCCTTGTTTTGATCTCCGAAACTGAAACTTCTAAAAGATCTTCATCTTAGCGTATATCTTGTTTCGAGATCTTAACCACCATATTTCCTCAAGATCTTCTTCACATAATCTCCGCTTCAATATTCGTTGATCCTCCATCAGCTCTCTGATTTCATCAGCTCCCTGATTAAGTCTGCAACAGTCTTCTGATTCTATCATCTCCTTGATTGCAGACTTTCAATCTCCCCATTTTTGACTTGATGTCATAACCAAGCATTTCCAAATACCTGTGTAAACATAAGCACAACACCAATGCACAGACATATCTACAGGAAGAGTATCTGACATGTTAGAATGATTCGACTTTCACACACAAGGCAACTTAGATAAGAGCACTTCAAAAAACATTCAGATAAAAGGTTCAAAAACATAAGGACCAAGTTTTTTCAAACACAAAGGCAAATTAAAAAACGAAACAAAAGCAACAGCTCTCATTCATTCTCTACTCCCCCTAAATCCTCTACTCCCCCTAACTCTTGGGTTACCCTAATCAGAGTCTGTTTCCTCATCATCTTCATCCTTTTCTCCCCCTGCTTGTGTGACATCATGTCAAAAACAACCAACAGAAATCATGACAAAAAGAGTTACACAGAACAAAAGGACTTACCTACAGCCATGGCATCCTCAAGCAGCTGAATAGCACTGCGCATTGCCTTCCGCAGACGATAGCCAGTAGAACTGTCATCCCTCTTGACCTTGACCTTTGCAGCAGGCTTGGACTTGGATGCACGTTTCACAACAACTTTCTGTTTGGGGGCTGGAACAGGAACAGACTTTTTGCTTTCCTTGCGACTTTCTTGCTTGACAGTGCTTAGTTCGGCAAGCGAGATAGGGGTAGTATGTACCAATGGTGAAACAGGATGCTGATAGTTAATTAGGCGGTTGATCAGCCGAGGAAATGGATGATAGAACTTGGAATCCGGAGTCTTAGCATGATTCACCATGTGTTCAAAGATCAGACTACCCAAGTTGAACCCAATCTTGTTGACTATCTTGTAGACAATCATCCCTTTCTTGAACTGCATGTATCCATCATTCTTGGATGGATACCAATTCCGACTACAGATCTTATATAACTCACGCAGATCATCCTTCATCTAGCCACTAGAGAAACCTGCCAACTTGCGAACCGAACCACCACTGAGAAAAGATGCCAACTTTTCAGGAGTTATAGCAGCAACTTGAATGCGGCTCTGCACATCATCAACTTCAGCTAGACCAAATAGAGAGTTAATTTGAACCGGGGAAAACACATATGTCCAACCTCTGACCTTAACATCAAGCACCTGATTATCATCATACCTAGTTGGGAAATTTGCATAAAATTCCCTGACCAATTCCTCATCAAACTCCCCCAGATTTGTTACCGTTCTTAACAACCCTGCCTCAAAAATCTAGTTCCTAATTGAACTATCAGGTACCAGTGTTACCTCTGTTTCGTCAAGACATTCTTTCCTCGAAATCAGTGAGTACCTTTGGGCAGCCGTTTTGTCAGTGAACCTGGTATGATAAAAATCAGAAGATTTTGCTTCCTTCCTTGGTTTCTTGGCTTCACTCTCCTTTTTGATCATGGTCTCCTTTCGTTTTTGAAATCTTGATGTTCTTTCAGACGGCTGAGTGTCCCCTACCACCATCACATCATCAGCTTCAGATATAGCTCCGGTCACATTTGGCATATGTACATCAACAGACGATTGCATCGAAACATGCTCCTGATTGACAACAGGAGTCTGTTCACCTTTGTCACTTTGCATCGGTTCACCTTCCTATAAATCAGGCACTTGATGCAGAGTGGGTATGGGATCCTGAGGTTGAGACTGTTCATCTCCCGTTTTAGAAAACAAAGATCTACTTGGGAGCCCGAACGCAAACCGTTGTGGTCGGTAGACTGACAGAGTCCTGCACGCATTCTCAGCAAGTTGAAGATCACCAGTTGCATGCAAAGGGGTTTCATACAGATTCGGTTGGAGGAGAATCTGCCATTGAAGATCTTGCTTGCATAGGGGTTGCGGATTGTTGAGCTCTAATTTGTTGAAGAAACCTTTGAAGATCACCAAGAAACTGCTCCATATTCTCCATTCTTTGATTTAAGCTTTGAGAGAAAACCTAGGTCGAAATAATGAAGAAGAGGAAACATAAATAACAAAGGAAATTAAACCGATTTGAAAAGATTTGAATTTCCTTATCCTTTCAACTCCCTTTTCTAGTGCTTCCCTGAATCTCACAACCGCCTTCCACTACTTTCCTCTTTACCATTAAATGGGCTTTTGGGCCTGAAACACTTAAGCACACATCAACCAGTTCGACCCAATTTTAAGATGAGACTATATGCCACTCTATAATCAAGGTTCTTATTCTATGCATTTTTATAACATATTCCAATCATGAGAAGATGCATGAGTGACCCAGATATGCAATTTTAAGCATGGTTGAGCAGTTTCACCAATACGATGCCAGAAGGAAATCTATTATAACTTTTTTAAAACAATGAGTCATTTCAGCCGGCTATTTATCAGAACAAGTTTAGACACGAGCTTGATTATTCCATTTTACCGATTGTTCATACCTCTGTTTGGTGACCCTGTGACTAGACTTTCACTTTGTCATGCCTTTATTCTGATCTTATCTCAAGTCTCTGTTCACAAGCACCATTCTTCAGGCAGCTGGTATTTCCTTTGAAGAGACATCATTTTATTATTATTATTATTAAACTGATTTTCCAGTTTGATCATTACAAGTGATTGAGTTACAGATGCATCACTTGACTTCTCAACATATGTATGTGAAACAAATTTTTTTTTTTCTTTTTCTTTTTCACACCCAAACACTTAGCTCAGCTCAGCTCTTTGACTTCCTGGTATGATTGCTTATAGCCCGTTGACATTGATCATTTCAGAATGGCATGAGAGGCAGCTGTTTTTCACATAGTACAACACAAACAGCCCTCTAAAGTTCCTGGAACTTTGTGCAACATTAGCTCATTTACATGTCAATAAACAATTCCTTACACATCCGAACCAATCAAGACATCACAAACACCGATAGCTTTTCGTAAATTGATAAAACGATTAAAATCCAAGGCTTTAGTGAATAAATCAGCAAGTTGTAAATCAGTGCTCACATGGTCTATTGCAATCAGTTTCTCCTCAATCAATTCCCTGATGAAATGATGTCTAATATCTATATGCTTGGTTCTAGAGTGTTGAACTGGGTTCTTAGCTATATTAATGGCACTTTTATTATCAGACAAGATTAATAATGAGTCAGATTCAGTACCATAATCAGATGCCATTTGTTTCATCCACAAGAGTTACGTGCAACTGCTTCCCAGAGCTATGTACTCAACTTCTGTTGTGGACAATGAAACACAGTTTTCTTTGCGACTGTTCCAGGCGATCAAATTGTTCCCCATGAAAAAACATCCTCCACTTGTGCTATGTCTGTCATCTAAGGATCCTGCCCAGTCGGCATCACAGTATCCAACCAGACTCCTGTTTGTATCTCTTGTAAAATGAATTCCAAGGTTAGATGTTCCTTTCACATACCTGATAATTCTCTTCACAACTGCTAAATGAGACGCTTTTGGTTGTGCTTGGTATCTTGCGCAAATGCCCACTGCAAAGCACAGATCAGGTCTGCTGGCCGTAAGGTAAAGCAAGCTTCCAATCATCCCCCTGTAAAGTTTTGGATCCACATCTTCTCCTGATTCATCTCGTGATAGCTTGTCATTAGTTCCCATTGGAGTTTTTGCATCCTTGCTACTTTGCATTCCAAATCTTGTCACCAAATTTCTCGCATAAGTGCTTTGAGTGACAAAGATTCCTTCTTCTGTTTGCTTTACTTGTAAGCCAAGGAAGTAGGTCAACTCCCCACACATGCTCATCTCAAACTCCTTAGTCATGCTCTCAACAAATTCTTTCACTAATTTTTCCTTTGTAGCTCCAAAAACTATGTCATCAACATAGATCTGAACGATGATCATATCATTGTTGTTTCTTTGAACAAACAAGGTCTTATCCACCGATCCTCGTTTATAGCCTTGATTAGTAAGAAAGGTTGTTAATCTCTCATACCACGCCATGGGAGCTTGTTTCAACCCATACAGTGCTTTCTTGAGTTTGAAAACAAATTCGGGATGTTGTGAGTCCTCGAACCCTTTAGGTTGTTCCACATAGACCTCTTCTTGTACGATCCCGTTTAGAAAAGCACTCTTTATATCCATCTGATGTAACTTAAATCTCAGTGCACATGCCATTCCAAACAGGAATCTGATTGACTCAAGTCGAGCAACGGGTGCAAAGGTTTCATCAAAATCTATTCCTTCTATCTGATAGTATCCTTGTGCTATCAACCGTGCCTTGTTTCTCACAACATTTCATGATTCATCAATCTTGTTCTTGAAGATCCACTTAGTTCCCACCACATTTGAGGTTGTTGGTCTTGGAACTAAATCCCAAACATCACTTCTATTGAACTGGCTCAACTCTTCCTGCATGGCTGATATCCAAAAATCATCACATAATGCTTCTTTATGGTTCTTGGGTTCAACTACGGATACAAATGCTGAAAACATGATAGAATCATATAGTTGACCAGATGCCAGTTGTTTGAAATCAATATGTTTCCCTCTTGTAACCCTCTCCCCCTGAATCTCGCCAATCACATCTTGTTTGGAGTAATTCATGTGTACTTGCAGAGTGGAAACAAGGTGTGATGAGGTTTAAACATTTGCACTGTAAGGCACATCAGCAGTCTGTTCTGAAGAGGGAGATTCAACTAGTTTGTGAATCATCATTCTGGAAGATGAGTAGTCGTCAAACACCATATTAATAGTTTCCTGAACCATGTTGGTACGCTTGTTAAACACCCGGAAGGCCATGCTAGTACCGGAATATCCTAGAAAGAATCCTTCATCACTTCTGGAATCAAACTTACCTAGTTGATCTTTGTCATTCAGAATGTAGCAGATACAACCAAACACATGAAATTAGGCAAACTAGGTGTCTTTCCTTTCCACATCTCATACGGTGTTTTGTTGGATCCGTTGCGTACATATACCCAATTGATGATGTAGCAAGTTGTGTTAATTGCTTCAGCCCAGAAATGTTTAGCAACCTGATTTCCATGTAACATTGCTCGAGCCATTTCTTGTAAAGTTCTATTCTTCCTTTCCACAACTCCATTTTGTTTAGGTGTTCTGGGTGTTGAATATTGATGCACAATACCCTAATGTTGACAGAAAACATCAAACAGCTCATTCTGGAATTCTCCTCCATGATCACTCCTGATAGTCTTGATTCCACACTTCTCATTCTTGAGTTGCAACGCCAAGATTTTGAAGCTCTCCAAAGTCTCAGCCTTTTCTCCCAGGAATCTAACCCATGTATATCTGGTGAAGTCATCAACAACCACTAGAATATACTTCTTACCAGTCAAGATTTCCACTTGTATAGGACCCATCAGATCTATATGAACAAGAGCTAATGGTTCAGAAGTCTTGACATTAGGAACAGATTTGTGATATGCTCTGATTAGTTTGCCTTGGGCACATGGTCCACAAAAAAATGAGTCTGATGTTTGTATCCTTGGAACACCTCGAACTACTTCATGATTCACCAGTTTGGTGAATGTCCTCATATTTAGATGCCCCAGCTTTTGATGCCATAACTGAGCTTCAGAACTCTGAGTCACACTCAGACAGTTGGTTTTCTGTCTCCACATGTAACAGTTGTTACCTGATCTTTTACCTTCCAACTTGATTGCTCCCATATCATTAACTGCTTTGCATGTTGTTCGGGTAAACGTGACTTCTAGTCCTTCATCACAAAACTGACTAATGATGATGAGATTTACTTTGAGCCCATCAACAAGATAAACATCAGAGAGCTCATGTTTGCTTCCTCCTGTCATTCCTTTTCCTCTAATCTTCCCTTTAGACCCATCACCAAAAGATACTTTTCTAGCTGAAACTTCTTGAAACTCATTCAACTTTTTCTGAATGCCAGTCATGTTTCGTGAGCAGCCACTATCAAAGTACCAAGATGCTTCAGTTACATCTGTTTCTGCTAAGAATGCCACATGACAGACAGTCTGTGCATTAGATTGTGTGGACTACTGATACACAGCCATCTGTGCTTCTGAATACAAGTCTCCTTTGCGAATCCATGCTCTGTTTCGCAAATTGTTATCCTTATACACACGTTTCTGTCTAAGATGCGACACTTCGTTAAGGAACAGTCTACAATAGTACTTGTAGTGTCCTAGTCTTCCACAATACCAACAGCCTGAGACAAAATCAGGTCTCTGAGATGACTGGATCACATTTTTGTACCTGTGGGATGTATGACTCATTCCCACATTCCCTTGTCCTTTAATAAACTTGGTGTCCTTAAACTGATTTCCTCCATTGTAACCAAGCCCCCAGTGATCATTTCCAATCTTCCCAATTGACAAAAGTTTATCCAGATCCTTTGTATTGTTACTCAGCATCTTGATGTTCCTCAGTTGCTCTTGCAATCTACCTTCTGTAAGTTCATTCTTCTGTTTCTCTTTATGCAACCCTTCTTGAAGAGCTTCATTTTTCTGTTTTTCTCTGGTTAACTTCTCCTGAAGATCATTTTTCTCTTTGATAGTAGCCTCTAGTAACTCTGTCAACCGTTTGACTTCATTGTTTTTCAGGATCAAATGCTCAACCAGAATCTTGTTTCCCTCCTCTAGTGAGAAGTTTTCTTCTTCATCAGCCTCTTGCTCTTCATCATCTTCTTGAATTATTCCCAAGAAGGACAAAAAGTTATTCAGAATATCCCCTTCTTCTTTTTCATCCTCAGAATCACTTTCACTCCATCTTACATATGACTTGTCATTTCCGGTACTAGTATGACCATACCCTTTACATTCATAACATTGAAGAGTTCCACGTCTCTTCAGAGTTGGACAATCAGATTTGAAATATCCGAAGCCTTCACACTCAAGACACTATTTTTCTCCCTTTTTCTAATCTCTGTCTTGATCTGTCCTAAAACCAGGATTACTCTTCTTTTGACCTTTTTCAATTTTTCTGAAATATTGACAATAAGTCCGACTTTGTCTTCCAGATCAACCTCTTGATTGGTCGTTTTTTCTGGTGCTACAAGAGCAATCCCCTTATCAGCCAACATTTCCTTCTTTCTGATCTTTAGTTCGTATGCTTGCATCATTCCAACTACTTGTTCAAACTTCATAGTGTCTGAATCAAGTGCCACTTCAATGGCTGACATATGTGGCTGAAACTTATCTGGTAAGCTTCTGAGCAATTTCTTCACCAGCTTCTTGTCTTTGTAAGTCTTGCCCAATACCAAAGCTTCATGAGAAATTCTACTCATCTTCTTACTGAATTGATTCATTGTTTCATGCTCATCCATTGTTAGAGTCTCAAATTCAGTTGCCAGCATATCAATACGAGTTCGTTTCACATTTGAAGTTCCTTCATATGAAGTTTTCAGAATATCCCAAGCATCTTTTGCCCTTGTACACCCTTGCACTCTAGTGAATTCATCAATAGGCAAAGAAGTAAAGATCTTGGTAAGTGCTTGTGAGTTTGCTTTAGCTGCACTCTTCTCGGATGGTGTCCAATCTTTCATTGGTTTTGGTATCTTCCCACCTTCTGCGTCTCGATCCATTGGTGGATCCCATCCATCAACAATAGCAATCCAAGCATCCATGTCTATGCTCTAGATGACTTGAGTCATCTGAACTTTCCAGTAACCATAGTTATCTGAATCCAGTACCAAAGGTTCGTTTAGCATAACAAACTGTTGATTATTCTCCATACTTGCCACAAGATCTCACCTTTATAGGATAAAAAAATCCTTTAGTCGGTGATCCACTTTGATACCAATTGAAAGTGTATGAAGAATAATAAGCAAAGCAAATCTCTGTTTTAACACAACAAATACGTATTTATTAAACTCAATTTTCTTGATCTCTTTACAAAGACTCAACCCAAATAGGTTTTACACAATCTTGTACTATATCAGATTGTCACCTAAAGTTCAATAAAACAGCACCCCATCCAATCACCCAACACGTGATTCTCACAGAGGCTTAAGAACACTCACCGAAACAACACTCTGTTTTTCCGAGAGTTGAATCAAGAAACATAGCAAAGATAAAGAGCAAAAGTGTTAACCCTAACTAACAAATTTTCTCTTTATTTATACACTACCCAAAACCCTAAGGAATATTTCTTTTTTCCTAAATCCCAATCGAATCTTCTCTTCATTCCAAAAATCTTCTACCGAAGATATTCTCGCAATATCTCTTTTCTTGTTTTGATATCCCAAACCGAAACTTCTAAAAGATCTTATCTCAGCGTATATCTTGTTTCGAGATCTTAACCACCATATTTTCTCAAGATCTTCTTCACATAATCTCCGCTTGAATATTCGTTGATCCTCCATCAGCTCTCTGATTTCATCAGCTCTCTGATTTCATCAGCTCTCTGATTTCATCAGCTCTCTGATTAAGTCTGCAACAGTCTTCTGATTCCATCATCTCCTTGATTGCAGACTTTCACTTGTGACTTATGAGATCGACACCATTACAAGAAATTTTGGTCCTCTACCCATTTCAGACCACGAAATCCACGGGCAGGAGAGAATGACATCGGAGATGGAAGATTACTTGAATATGAAAAGAAGTATCGATCTTTCAACTTATTGATCTTTCTCAAAATTCCAATGATCAATTTGTACTTAGGTTGCCTACATACATAGTAGAGTACTAAACCGGACCCCTTCGACCTTCTTGGTGTGTATGTTGAAGACTACCATATCGAGTTCCACAACAAGTACTAGGGAGACTACCATATTTCGTACCATGGAAGGAGATAGTTGGAAGATGGCTACACTTTGACAAACACAATATGCGACCAACAATTTTGGTACGGAAACCAACAATTTTGGTACGGGAACCAAAAATTTGAATGTATGAAATAATCTTTAAATACAGAAAAGAATCCCTCTAAAGCTAACCAGGGATATTTATGCGGCCCCGCTATGACTCACGAGTGAATTTCCTCGGTCCCACGCTTAATAGAAACTCGTTATGCCTCTCAAAACTTAAAAGGGATTGGTCACATTTGGGATTGTTGCGCTAAATGACTAATCTCATTTAACTACGAGAGTTGCTCGATCAATTCAGCTATCTCGCAATTGATGAAATCGCGGTGGACGGGAGTAGCATGAATTTGAAGACCCATATTCTTCACCTAGATCATCAACAACGATTTCATGCATCATTTTGTATATGTTTATTTTAATCGGAAATTGAGTACTTGGAGATCTTGGTTCATTGGAATCCTTTAAGCGAAATCAAAGAGATAAATTAGATACTAGGAGCAGAAATGTTACTTGAGTTTTGAACAAGGATGAATGAGCAAAGTATCTCCATGATCCCATATTTATAGCCAAGACCGTGGAAGGCGATACATCGTCATANGGCTTTTTTTTTTTTTTTTTTTTTTTTTTTTTAACATCATAATTTGACTTAAAAAATACGTTTAGGGGTGTGCACCTACGCGGCACTTTAGTTTCCATACTAAGCTTTACCTGAGCTCCACATTATCAATCTATAGGGGTCTACTCACCTGCCATGTGTCAAGGGTACCAAGCTCGTTTCTTTGCTTATCTGAGCCCGATTGAATCTCTGGGTCCATTGAGTTTAGTAGAACATTTCCTGGTTGATAGTGGACTTACTGTTGATACCACATTTGTCACACAAAATATAGTCTAGTTTAGCGTGAAAGCAACTCGTCTCAGAGGATTGGTGCGGAAAATTGGGTCAAGCCTAATCTAATTGGATACTTGGGTTCACCTTGTATGCAGTCGTGGATCTGAGCTTTATTGACAAATAGGCCTTGATCTAATAGCAATTGAGGTCAGCTTGGAGAGGATAAAGGCCGGTCTAGGAAAGAGATAAATATTAGTAACAATAAATATGAGAAGATTTTTTATTTATGGAAGATAAATATGTAAATGATTCCATGATCTTTTGAGAATATTATAATTATCGAGTCCTAAGGTTCAGCCAAAAAAATAAATAATAATTATCGAGTCCTAGGGTATTAGGTTATTTATTCAGTGTTTTTAATACTAGACCTAAGTTGACATGTGAGTTAGATATCAAAGTCTCACTTAGTTAATAAACAACCGTTTTTGATAAATCGTATTAATCATAAATCTCAATCTAACCTAACAATTAACGGGAGATGTTGTGTCAACAATGTATTAAAAGTACCAAGGGAAACTACGAGAGTATATTATTAAGATATATTTGGGCTTTATGTATATGAGCTTATTGTATAGGTTATTGTTTCCCTAGATATAAATACCTAAGAACTATCACTTTGTAATTTGATATTTTAAGAGTAAATAATATTGAAACTTTCATGGTATCAGAGACGAAAAAGCTTGGGATGTTTTGTTCACACAATGAGATATAGAAATCCAGGTATTATATGTTATTATTACTCGAAGTATGGGCATAATATTCAATCTTATTATCAACTGCAAGGATATCCTGATTGGTGGCTACAAAAGTATGAAGAAAATAGAAGAAACGAGGGTTTTTCTAGTTAGTCGAAGAAAAAAATGTGTAATGACAAAGTTTCTCTAATTGACGTTGTTTCTGGAAAATGTGTAAATCGTGTATGCAATACACAAAACCGAGAGGTATCACACATCACGTATAATGACGATGCATGAATCTTAGAAAATATGATTCTTGGGTGTGTGACACACAGAAACGGGGTGTCTCCCACATCAAGTCGAAAATGATGACAGGATTGATGAAAGATCAGTGGGAAAGGATTGGGCAATCATTTGGATCAACATCAGACTCTGTAAAACCAGTTGGTAAGATTACAAAATGTATGGATTTTGATAATGGAGCGTCGGATCATATGACAGGGGCATTGAATCATATGTTCGACATATATCAAGTATCACCAAGTATGGTCAGGTTACCTAATGGAACTACAATTGTTTGTGATCGAAAAGGAAGTGTAGCGGTGACATAACCATTAACGCTGAAAGGTGTTCTCTTTGTGGAGGAATTGAAATTCCATCTCATCTCAGTATCTCAAGTCAAGGATGATAAGAATTGTAAAGCGGTGTTCGTTAGATATGAATTTTTGGGTGTCTCGCTTATGCGCATAATCAGAAACACGATGGAGATAAGTTTACGATTCGAAGCAGGAAATGCGTTTTACTAGGGTATCCTTATGAGAAGAAAGTATGGACTTTGTTTGATTTGGATACACATGATTTCTTTGTATCTCGTGATGTCACCTTTGTTGAAGAAAAATTCCCATATCTAGACTAAAAATTTTGTCTAGAGTAGACAAGGTTGATTATGAGAAGTTGAAGTCCCGAGAACAAAATGTTGTTGTATATGAAAGTGATGTAGTGATACCATCACAACCAGGTGTCGAGGTAGTAACTCAGACTCCCACAAAGGAAGTGATTGTTGTAACAGAGAATGAGAATGTGGCAACAGACACTGTAGAGATTATTTCACATCTTCAGTCTGAGCCACACAATAAGACCGTGTATGACGCAACTGAGACCGTGTGTGACATAACTGAGACCTGTGTGACACAACACTAGGCAGAGGAATGAGAAGGAAAAAAGATATTGTAAAGTTACATGACTATGTGCTTAACACATTGATTCAAACTGTCACACACAAAACTGCAGAGTGCTGATCATGAGTGCAATCTTGAGAAATTCGTGAATTGCGACAGATTTTCTGAGTCTCACAGGTAATTCTTCGCTAATATAACTGCAGGAGTTGTGCCACGATCGTTCAATGAGGCAATGAATTTCCAAAATTTCAGAGATGCAATGCGATTAGAGGTGGAAGCCTTAGAACGAAATAAAACTTGGTTGATTAAGAAACTGCAACGTGCAATTGGATGTAAGTAGGTTTATACTATCAAGTATAAGGCATATGGAACGATTGAGAGATATATGGCATGCCTTGTAGCCTTAGGTAATTTCCAAAGAGAAAGAATTGATTATTCTGACACATTTACTCATGTTTGAAGATGAGCACGGTTCGGTTAGTTCTCAAAGTGGCTGCTGGAAAGAATTGGGAACTCCATCAAATGGATGTTTATAATGTATTCCTCCATGGTAACTTAGAAGAAGAAGTATTTATGAATCTTCTTAAAGGTTTCAATGCTTCTAGCAAAGGTATGGTATGTCGTTTACAAATCATTATATGGTTTGAAATAGTCTTCGCGTTGTTGGTTCGCGAAACTCTCAGAAAAGCTTATGAGTTATGGTTTCTTACAGAAAAAATCTGATCATTCTATGTTCTCACTAATCAATGATTCTGTACATCTGCATGTTCTAGTGTATGTGGATGATCTTGTGGTGATAGAGAACTCTCCTGTGGAAATTTAGAAGTTCAAGAATTATTTGAGTGGTTGCTTTCATATGAAGGATTTGGGGGAAGCTTAAGTATTTTTTCGGACTAGAAATTGCACGAAGCAAGGAAGGTATTTATCTCTCATAGAGAGAATATGTTCTTGATATTATTGTTGATGTTGGCATGCTTCGTGGTAAGCCAGTTGATTTCCTGATGGAACTGAATCATCAATTAACAAAATCTGCCGGGAAAAAGCTTCTTCATCCAGATGAGTATAGACGACTTTTTGATTTATCTTTCTACTCCTAGACCGTATATTTTTATTCGGTACATATGTTATCTCAATTTATGCAAAATCCAAGAGAAGATCTTTGGGCTGCTGCTTTGAGGGTTGTTCGATATTTGAAAAGGAGTCCAGGGTTAGGAATACTTTTGACATATGATAACAACTTTGACTTGACAGTTTGGTGTGATTCAGATTGGGCGGGTTGCCCTCTTACCCGAAGGTCATTAAATGGATGGTTAGTTCAACTTGGTGATTCTCCAATGTCTTGGAAATCAAAGAAATAAGATGTAGTCTCTTGTTCTTCTGCTGAAGCGGAATATCGAGCAATGGTTGCTGCGTTGACAGAGTTAAAATGGATAAAGGGTGTGTTGTCTTCTATGGGTATTGCACATTCTGGCCCAATGGATATGTATTGTGATAGCCAGTCAGCACTTCATATTGCAGCTAATCATGTGTTTCATGAAAGGACCAAGCATATAGAAGTGGATTGTCATTTCATCTGTGATGATATTAGGCTTGGGATTGTTAAAACGAAGCATGTCTCTACAAATGATCAGTTACCAAATGTATTCACTAAAGCGCTTGGAAAACGCCCATTTCAGCTACTTCTATCCAATTTGGGCATTCGGGATCTTCATGCCCCAACTTGAGGAGAGGGCGGTATTAAGATATATTTGGGCTTTATGTATATGGACTTGTTGTATAGGATTATTGTTTCCCTAGGTATAAATATCTAAGAATTTTCACTTTGTAATTTGAGATTTTTAGAGTAAATAATATCGAATCTTTCATATATTAAGGCTAAATGGGCTCAGCGTATATTATCAACCGGATGCTCTTGTCACCATCCTCCCAATTACGGCAATTTCGTTCAACCTCCACAATCACCGTATTTACGCAGTCACCATTATTGTACAGAGTTATCTATATTTTATTTGGTGTAGGTTGATTCTATGTTCTTCTCCAAGAGTGAAATAATAATTATATATCTATATATGTATATATTGCTTCTAAACTCTTGTTTAAGACCAAAAAATTATGAGTTTCTTTTTCTATTATTTGTTTTTAAAATTTAAATGTTGATTCAAGAAAAAATGGGAAAAAATCTAGAACGCAAATAAGACCACATGGAACTTGATTCTGATGAATGGTCCAACACCACATCAAATCCGGTTCCAACGAACAGAACGCGATAGTATTAGAAGTGAGGAGACTTCACACCCAATGTTGAAAGGTAGTAACTACGACGAATGAGTTTATGAAATTTTTGGTAGGTAGTGGCATTAGTATCAAAATCGAAAGAGTAGAGTTTGTATGCATGAATTGTCTCTTGTCTTCTTTAAGTTTGTATGTTGTATAAACTAGTAATTTCTTGAGTGAAAAAATTATTCAAAACACACTTACCGATTATTTTAATATTTTTCCCATAGATGGGATCCTTTGGCTCCAAACTTAATCATCAATGTATAGGGTTAGTGGATAAGAAAGGACAAAGATTATGGGTGTTGAATTTTGATCAGAATGATGACGACTGCATGATGAATGGTTGCTTGAGATTTCAATTTAGCTATGTGTCGTTATTATCATATGAATGGTATTTTTATGCTCGATATGATTTTTATTATTTCAAAATTTCACATTCAAACCTCTTTCTAAGATGATTTTGGTTTGCTTGATACTTGATAGGCAAGTCTAGAGTGAATTAATCATATAATCGTGGATTCCATTTTATAGGATATTTTTTATTCGATATATTTTTTTTTTTTGGTGAGTTTTTTTATTCGATATATTGCTCTGTTGTTTAATTGTTGTTGGATTTTCTTTATAAATATGCCCATGATCAGGGCTGGGCCTGAAAAACTTAGGGCTGGAAAATGGTGCATCTGGGTACCGTTGATGTAGTTTCCATGTCCATTGGAAACCCTTATAATACATTAGATATGGTCGCTAGAAATGCATATTCCCTTTTTTAGCAGTGTCTTTGTATGCAGCATCTGAAGAAGCAAGAAGATGAGGGATTGATTTGCAAATGATGAAAAGATTCAAAAAGAAATAAGCTCAAAAGAAAAATAAGATTTGGGAATTAACTTAAAGGAAGGAAAAGAAGA
>OVBE01007014.1:0-19030 GCA_900406425.1 Iberis pinnata | reverse complement strand
TTTATTGAAATCAGAACTCAACTATTGTTAAACGAGAACTCAACCGCATAAAATTTTCAAAATAAACAAGTCCAGGTCACTAAACCGTATTCCACGTTAATAAAACATACATTATACATATCAAATTTCTCTGTCGCTCAACTATTTCACTCTGACTAAAGAAAAAACGGTTTAGTGACCTAGTCATCGCGCTCGTCGTCTTCATTGTTGAAATCTTATTGTGAACCCTTTTCGAAATTTCTGGTAAGTTGCGATTGATTCCCCTTGATATATGTTGCGAATGAGTTTGTTTCTGTTGCGGACGAGTATGATTTATGTTGTGGCTGAGTTTGATTTCTGTAACGACCGAGTTTGATTTACGTTGCATTTGAGTTTGATTTTGTTGCAGATCAGTTTTTATTGTTATTGTGTCTGGGTTTCTTTTTACATATAAATAAACAAATATTCTTAAACACTCTTGTATTTTACACAGAGTAAACCCTAAATAAAAAAACAGTTTAGTTTCCCTACTTTTAACCCTGGTCGTCTTCTCTAAAATCGTCTTCGTCAAAACCGTATTCGCCCTTGTCGTGTTCTCTGGTATGTTGCCAGTGATTTTGTCATATAATGCGACTGAGTTTGAATATTGTTAAGACCGAGTTTGATTTCCGATACCACTGAGTTTTAGGCCTTGATTGTTTGCAGAGATTTTAGTTTTTGTTTTTCAAAATCTATATTTTGAGCCATTCAAGATTTTAGGAAAATAAATTCCCTGAACCTGAGCAATATGAAGCTTTCTGGGATGAGTTGATGTGCCGCGTGGGATGGGACCCAAGTTAGATGAATTGAGGACATCATTAAAAATCTGTACGACATGGACTCAAGAAAAGCGCAAATGGTTGGGCCTTTTATTCATGCAAGCTATTGGTATCTATGCTCTAAGTACTAATTCTAGGATACCTTTTAAAACTGCAATAATGGTATTCGACGATGATGCTATGATGGAATACCCATGGGGTCGTGTTGCATTTGAATATCTTGTTAATTCTATTAAGTTGTCGAGAGCAGATGCTAACTGATACACCTTCAATGGTTTAGTTCACGTGTATGTTATTGGTTTGGGGGTATGAATATGTCATGTGCTTCGGAGAGAATTATGGGAACATGTTACTAAAGGATGAGATTCTGCTTTTTTGATGGGCTGGAAGTCGTCCACATGCAAATTTAGATGATGCCATCTCTGATGAGATCATAAATCATGGCAAGGTAATGTTTCAGACTGAATTTTTTATTCCGTGGATGCGATATTCAGACATTTTGTATCTCTTGTATTACTGCTGAGTTATCCAGTTGTTATATTCTTATTGGCTGAGTTATGAGGTAGATAGTTTTATTTACTTGATGACCAAGTGCCTTTTTAATTTTATATTAGCGGTTTTGGCAAGGTAATGTTTCAGACCGAGTTTCTAATAATTTGGTGACTGTGTTATGTTGCGACTTTTTGTATCTCCTGTTCAACGGCCGGGTTTTTATTCAGCTTTTATTATCTTGATGACTGAGTTACGATTTATGGATAGCTAGTTTTTATTTTTAATCGTGGCAGAGTTATGCGTTGGATAGTTTTTATTTACTTGATGGCTAAGTTTGTTTGAATTTGAAGTCAGAGTTATGTTTTAAATTGTGCAGGTTTGCGTGAGGAATATGGTCACGAAGGAGTGTTTTCAAGAGTTGTTTCCTAAATGGCCGGATGAAGAAGACGACACAAAAACTTGTGAACTTGATAACAGACATACACGCAGGCCGCTATGCTAGTGGTTTTTGGGATGTGCACAGTTAAAAAAAGATGGAATTTGACGTTCCGCCTGCGGCTGAGCAACGAACAAAGAAGCAGAAGAAAGATGAGAACAATAAAAGAAGGAATATTAAAGTCTCGGGTGAGGCCGAGCTACCAACAGAGGAGCAGAAGAAAGCTGTAGGGAAAACCGCTAATATACGTGTGGAATCTTTGGCTGTGTTCTAAAATTCTATGCGGGTGTTTGCTGACTCAATGATAGCGGGGTTCACAAAAATGGTTCCTCTAATTGTCAGAGAGACATTCTGGTTGGTTAAGAAACAATGTGATTTACGTGGAAGTCCTGTAAACAATGATAACCTCTCAAAAACCTAACCCCCCCCCTCCATCTTTAACATATCACTCGCCGCCTTATGAGGTTCCACCCGCAGCCATGAGCCCTCCAAAAATGTAGAGGAGAAACATAATGAGGTCAAGGATAAGGTTGATGAGGAGACCCCTGCAAAAGGCGATGGTAGGATTGATGAGGAGATACAGAATGAGGTCAATGAGGTTGTGGAGAGCCATGCAAAAGAGTTTAAGGAGAAACAGAGTGAGGTCGAGGATTTTTTTATGGCAAGAGGCGATGGTAGGGTTGATGAGGAGAAACATAGTGAGGTTGATGAAACCGTTAAATCTCCTCCTAAGGGACGCATCACGAGGCACAACACAAAACTGAAGGAACATAAGAAGAAGGTAGAGATTAAGTTAAAAAAGAAAAAGGCCGATGATAAGAAGAAATCAGCAGACGAGAAAAAGAAGAAAGCGACGGATGATAAGAAGAAAGCGGTGGATGATAAGAATAAAGCAGCGGAGGATAAGAAGAAAGCAGCGGAAGCAAAAAAGAAGAAAGCGGCGGATGATAAGAAGAAAGCGGCTGAGGACAAGAAGAAGGTGTTGGTGAAATGTGTGGATGAAGATGCATAGGAACAATTAAGGTTGGAAAAAATAAAACATGTTCGGGAGAAAATGGTTCATTTATCTCATAACGGGTCAACTATCTCCGAATGTGCTCCTGAAGCACAAGGTTTTCCTCAAATTGGACCAAATGGGATGACGTGCATGAGGAAGGGTATTAATCCTTCTGTATCAATATATAATCCTCTAGCACCTGTTGAGCCGACGCAATGGAAGGCACTCATGGACCACCTAAAGCAATTCGAGTATGGGCCTTAAGACCATCTGTTAATCACTCTATCATCATTCTATGCATAAACTGAGTTGTGTTTAATTGTACAGGAAGGAAGATGAGCCGAACTGTGAGGGTCAGTTCTTCAAAGTGCTTACTACTATAAGAAATGAGTGGGGAACAAATAAGAGCTTTGGATGGTTGTAGGATATGGTAAGTCTACTTTACGGCTCGGTTATTTAGTTAATGGCTGGGTTTTTTTATATAGGTGACTGAGTTATTTACTCATCGATGACCGGGTTATGATATTTTACGCTTGTTTCTACAGCATATGGCTTCGTATACTAGAGTCATCATTCAAAAGTTCATGGAAGAGCCCACCCCATTCTGGAGTGACCGCATTGCGTTTCTCAATAGCGGGTTCTGCAATGTCTTGCACTACGATTTTCATAATTTCGAACCAAAACCGAATACCTTCAATTTTTTTGATCGGAATGAAAGTTTATATAGATGTGGATCACTTGTATGGGGCGCTACAAGTTAGCACTGATCATTGGGTGGCGTGTCACGTTGATCTGCGGGAGGAGAATATTGATTGTTACGACTCAATCATTGGACAGGTAACAACAGAAAGTACGGAGAAAGTGTACAAAGCTTTTCAACCGATACTGAAGATGAAGCCATGGATGCTGGAAAAATTTGTTCAACAAGACAAAAGAAAACCTACGGGATATACAAGTTTTACCTTCCGATGGATGGATGTCAAACACGTTCCACAAAACCATATATCTGGTGATTGTGGGGTGTTTACATTAAAGTTTATTGAATGTCTAGCTCTTGGCATCATTGTTTACGGTATAAACGATACCAATGTTGAAGATATTAGGACAAAAATGGCAATATACCTCTTTGAGGACCCTGAATCATATAAACGCATCTTGAAAGATTTTGGTACTGGAACCTAATCTTGTATTGGAACTATTATAATATATCTATAAAATGCGCATATTTTACTTAAGAACTATGATATCTTACAAAACTACTCTAACTCAGAAACAACAACAAAACCATCCAAAACATCAGTTCAACAAGAATTAATCAAAGGATATAACCGATATACCAGAAGTTTGTGGCATTACTGTTATTACAACTCAGCCTACCGAAAATATAGCTCAGCCTTGATACTAAAATAACTCAGCATTTAAGTTAATATAACTCAATCTATGATTAATATAACTCAGACTTGCCCCCAAAAAAAAACCTCTATACCAAACTGCTTATTGATAGTTATTCGGACACTCTAAGGTAGAACGAATGGACCAATGTCACAGAGAAAGTCCCCGTACATGTTCGATTTTCTATAGGCTTAGAAAACCTTGCAACTATCGAGTATTAAAGACATAAACTGGTGGAGTATTGTGCGCCATTCTTTTCAAAGCTTTATTCGAGAACATGTAGCTCAGTTGAATATGATGTCTCGACTCTTTCAACTGTTATCATCAAATACCAGTTACCAGAAACAATAAGTACCTGATCCATACACTCTCAGTGTGAGATAAAGAATAAGATGAAGAAGATAGATGGAGAAGTTGGTTACCGAAGAAGAATCGGTAAGACTATCTACAATGCAAAAAAATAAAAATTCAACACCTTGTCTCTCAAATTTAACCTTCCACATCACCATCTGCAATGGATGATGACATGGCATGGATGCTGACATGGACGATGACATGGCAAAAAGATAAGTCAGCTGCAATACCAACACATAACCCAATCCAAGTTAATCATCCATCAAATGCAACGTAAGTCAGTCGCAAGATGAATGCTATTCTAGTTATTAATCTTTCTCAAATTAATCAGTCGTAATATGCTGGGAAACCATAAGTCAGCCCCTTCGTCAACTAAATCAGCGGTGACATGAATGCTATTCTAGTAATTAATCTTTCGCTAGTAGGTCAGTCGTAAACAGGATGAGTTGAACTATAATCCAGCTCTTGACGGCTGAGCAAAGGTATCTCAGCCGTGTTAACATCCAATAAGTATAACTCAGTTAGCTACATTAAACAGCCTGCGAAACATAACTCAACCATCTCTAAGTATAACTCAATACAATTTTCAACAAGTCATCACGCCGAAGTATAAGTCAGCTGTAACATGAGTACATAAGTCAACAAAAAAGCGTAAGTCAACCATATTCACGTATGTTATCCATTACGTAAGTTGACTTATGATCGTAAGTCAACCTTTTTAAAACAAATCAACCAGTTTTTGTAAGTAAGTCGTCACGAGCGGGTGACTTATGCCCGTAAGTCAGCTANTAACTCAGCCAGCTTTTGTAAGTAAGTTGTCACGAGCCGGTGACTTATGCCCGTAAGTCAACTAATTTCTCTTAACTCATCGGGTTTCATTAACTCAGCTGCAACGTAACCATAAGTCGTCTCATTAATACACGTCAGCGAATTCCTACGTGGCGAATGGCATTCCGGTAAATACGTTTTTCACAACGTAATAGAAGGGTATGCTGGGCATTTAAAAAATACAAGTAATAAAAAAAAAGATTTGTATGGTTCTAGTCATTTTTACTAAAATGTATGGTAGTTAAGCTATCTTCCCTTAAAAAAATATACTTTAATAAAACCTTATACCTATATTAAGAGTTGTTATACCAAAATCTTCACTAATATTTAAGAGTTTTTTCTTGTTGTGTTCTAATAATATGACATGTATCCTCCCTTTAAATACTAAACTCATAACATTAGATCAAACCAAATTTGTAACTAATATTAAATCGATAGCACTNAGATCAAACCAAATTTGTAACTAATATTAAATACAAACCAAATAATCTATTAGTGCACAAGAATCATAAACATCATATCTTTACTAGTATTTTAATAATTTTTTCTTCTTGTACTCTAATAATCTGACACGTGTCCACCGTTTTAACATTAATCCAATAATATTACACCAACCCAAATTTGTAACTAATACTTATAAAATACTATTTCATAACTTTTCACTTAAATTTGCATTAGGATTATAAATTGAAAACTAAAAGACTATTTTTAATAAAATTTTATTTAGTGTTAATTATTTCCTTATTAAAATAATATACTTTATTAAAAAATTATATTTCTAATAAGAGATATAATACCAAAAAATAAAATATTTCTAATAAGTCAAAATTAAAAATAATAAATTCCTCCATATTGTAGTTTAATTGTGAATAACTTATTTTTTATTGACTTTTTATGTTTAAGATAAGAAAAACAATGTAATAATGTGATAGTGGTTAATTTTCTTTCGCATGATATTGTGCTCAACACTAAATAATCGAAAAAGAAGAAACAATTTTGCGAACAAACCAGTATATACTTTTGAAATATACGTTAGGAGTGGGTCCCAGCTCCCACGGCGATTCCTAAGGCGATTTCTCCTCTACGGTGTCTAGGTCTATTTTCCGGTGAAACTGTCATCCTCTCTCTATCTCCACCGCCTTCTCCCTAGGCGTCGGGCTTTCTCTCGCCCCTCCCAGAGTTCAAAGCTCACCATGACGAATCACAAGCCACCGGACAAGGCTTTCTCGGGGACTCCGCCCCCCTCCGTTCCCGTCACAAGTGATCCTGCCCCCTCTGCTTCTGAATCTCTACCATCGAATGGCTTGCCTTCGGCGACCCAATCCCCCGGATCCGCACAAATCTCCCCCCTCAGACAGACCTTGTGCTCGATCTCTTTGGCCCCTACTAAAAGGACCAAGACAAACCAATTTCACCATCTTCTTCTACCTCGCCCTTAAAACAAGCGCAGGAGGACAAGAAACCTAGGTCCACATCCTGGTGTGACTTAGTCAAAGCCCCTTCAAAAAGCCTCGGAAAAGCAGGTTCAGCCTACCAACTGGACTCAGGAGAAGCGTGTGTCAAAATCCCCAACTCAGTCATAGAAAAGCACAAGCATTCCTGGGACAACTTTTTGTTGGGGCAATTTTATTCTGATCCACCCTCAAGAAACAGTATTCATGCCATTGTCAATGGTATATGGAGCAGAATCCTTAGAGATATAGTGCTTTCTAAGATGGAAGGAAATTCTTTCCTCTTCAAAATACCAAACCCGGCCACTCGCAACAGAGTAGTTAACCAACGCCTATGGCAAATAGAGGGGCAGACTATGTTTGTTGCTCGGTGGGAGCCTGGTCTCAAGCCAGTAAAGAGAGCTCTGAAATGTCCCTTTCCAATTTTTCAATGATGACGGATTGGAACAGATTGCAAGCCTGGTGGGAGACCCCAAATTCCTCCATCTTGCCACAGCCTCAAAGACCAATTTAGAAGTCGCAAAATTTCTCACAATCATTGACACAAGGAAGCCGCTCCCTGAAGCTGTAAATTTGCAGTTTGAATCCGGCGAAATACAACGAGTCTTGGTCTCTAGTCCTTGGATGCCCCCTGTCTGCGGACACTGTAAGGAAATAAGGCACAACATAAGGAGTTGTAAGCTGGTGCCTATCACCTGCACCACCTGCAAATCCACGGCTCACGTCCCATTGAACTTCCCAAGAACTAAGAAAGGAAAGCCATCCTCTCAAGAGGGTCTTGAGCCCCCCTGGCCCGAAAACAAAGACACAAGCTACACCACCGGGTTCTTCAGCAACACCAGAAGCTGCTACAACAATAGCGCCTATCTCTCCCCCCCCCCTTCTAATAAACCTGCTGAAATAGACAATGCAGCACTTACAACAAAGGAAGTTGGTCAAAGAAGTACCTCTAGACCTACAGACATCTCCACTAAAAACGACACATATACTGAAACTGAATCTCTAGGAGATGCTGAGGAGGTGAGCTCTAAATCCATTCCTCCTGATGACATTGAGGTCCTATTCTCTGTGGTAATCTCCAAGAAGGTGATGCGGCAACGCAGAGGCATTAGCCTCTCCAACTAATAATTTATAATAATGAATAAGGAACTCTTCTCCTGGAATGTGAGGGGGTTCAATAAGTTGAGCCACAGAAAAGGTTTCAAAAGTTGGGCATTAAGTAAAAGGCCTTATTTTGGTAGCATCCTAGAAACGCATGTTCAGGAGGAAAACCAGATGCGTTTTGTACATAGCACGCTCCAGGGATGGAATTTTGAAGGGAACTATAGCTTTTCCCCTTTAGGGAAAATTTGGGTAATGTGGAATCCATTTGTGCAAGTCACAATACTCTCCAAATCCTTACAGATGATTTCGTGTGTAGTGATCATGCCTCACACCACTGTAAGTATCATCGTCTCCTCTATCTACGCCTCCAATGAAGCCCTCACTATACGAGAATTATGGTCTGAAATTGTGGACATAAGCCGCAATGCACAAGTGCAGAATCGTCCATGGATATTGATTGGAGATTTTAACCAATCTCTCAACCCCGAGGACCACTCTGTTTCTGAATCTCAAAGGATAACCAGAGACATGCTGGATTTTCGTAACTGTTTAGAGTAGGCTTCGCTTGAATACCTAACATATAGAGGAAGCACTTACACTTGGTCAAATAAAAACCCTACAAACTTAGCGCCCAAAAAGATTGACCAGATCCTGGTAAATGCTACATGAGAATTGCCTTTCCTAGATCCACAGGCTTCTTTGGAGAACCGGATTTCTCAGACCATGCTTTGCTTTCCATTGCTCTTGACCCTCTTGCTCGGAGATGCCCTCAACCCTTCCGTTTCAACAACTTCCTTGTCAAGTCACCCGGATTTAAGGACCTGGTTGCAGCAAAATGGATGAGCATATCTGTTTCAGGATCAGCCATGTACAGATTATCACGAAAGCTAGGCTCCATCAAAGGAACTATCAAGATGTTCCAAAGGAATAACTATTCAGATATTGAGAAAAGAGTCATTGAAGCGAAAAATACCCTAAACTTTTGGCAGAGAGAGCTTCTTACCTATTCAAACCTTATGGCTGCACAAAAAGAATCCGAGGCTTTTAAAATATGAGCTCATTTGGACCAAGTCGAAACAGATTATTATCACCAAAAAATCACATATATCATGGCTAAAAGAGGGCGACACCGGATCTAGGTACTTCCATAGAATTACCTCCTCTCGACAATCACTAAACCGCATCCATTACTTAGTGAATGCAAGTGGGCAGAGACTCGATTCTCAAGAGGAAATCCAACAGCATGCAGTTGACTACTACTCCCATTTGCTTAGTGCCCCTCCGGAATCACAACAGTTCAACAGCGAGGACCTTGCCAGCCTCCTTCCTTACAGATGTCCAATAGAATTGAGAGACCAACTGCAAGCAAACTTCACGGCTGATGATGTCAAGCAGACTTTCTTTGCTCTCCCACGAAACAAATCATGTGGCCCCGATGGTTTTCCATCAGAATTCTTCTTGGGAATGTGGGATATAATTGGTGGAGAGGTGACTGAAGCAGTCCTTGAATTCTTCTCCACTGGCCAACTGTTAAGACAATGGAATGACACTAACCTGGTCCTGATCCCAAAGATCCCTAATGCATCATGTATGACTGATTTCAGACCAATCTCTTGCCTTAACACAGTTTACAAAGTCATCTCAAGGATGCTTGCTACTCTTCTAAAGACTCTCCTCAACCCCTTTGTATCCCATGCCCAAACAGCCTTCCTGCCAGGAAGACTTCTTGCTGAAAATGTTCTTTTAGCAACTGAGGTTATTCGCGGGTATAATAGCAAAAACGCATCACCAAGGGCTATGCTAAATGTAGACTTAAGGAAAGCTTTTGATAGTTTTCATTGGGATTTCATGCTGGCCATCCTCAAAGCTATACAAGTGCCTGACGGATTCATCAATTGGATCAAATGTTGCATCAATTCTGCATCGTTCTCTGTAACAGTCAATGGATCAACTTCGGGTTATTTTTCCAGCACTAAGGGCCTACGGAAAGGGGATGCTATCCCCCCATATCTGTTTATAATGGTGATGCAGGTGTTCACAGAGATGTTAAACTCCTTCTACACATCGGTGCAATAGGATATCATCATAAAACCGAAGAAATTGGTTTGACGCACCTGATTTTTGCCGATGACCTTATGATTTTTTTCGATGGCAAGCCTAATTCCCTACATGCCTTAATTGAAGCCATGGACCTTTTTGCATCCTGGTCTGGTTTATCTTTAAATGTGGACAAGACAAATCTATATACGGCGGGGTTGAGCCAATCCGAAACCATAGACCTTTCACGCTTTGGCTTCCCACTTGGCTCCTTACCCGTCCGTTACCTAGGTTTACCACTAATGCACAGAAAGCTGCGACTCAATGAGAACATGCCACTCATAGACAAAATCTCTGCCAAATTCACGTTTTGGGCTGTAAAGTGGCTGTCTTTTGCAGGAAGGTTAAGGCTCATCTCATCGGTTATCATGGGAATAATCAACTTTTGGTCCTCGGTCTTCCTCCTACCTCAGGGATGTATTAGGAAAATTGAGAGCCTATGCTCCAGGTTCCTATGGTCTGGAAAAATTGAAACCAAAGTGACAACAAAAGTATCATGGAAGGATCTATGTAAGCCAAAGGATGATGGAGGCCTAGGGTTACGAAACTTCAAGCTGTGAAACCTAAATCTACGACTCAAACTCTGTTGGCTGCTCTTTACCAAGGCAAAATCTTTATGGGTAGCATGGCAGAAACGATACAACATGAGGGGTCGAAATTTCTGGTCAATCCAAGAAAGTAACTCGGATTCATGGGGCTGGAGATCTCTCCTAAATATGAGACCACTAGCGCAACAGTTCCTTAAAATCAAAATTGGCAATGGGATATCTACTAGTTTTTGGTATGACTCATGGACACGCTTTGGTAATCTAATAAATTTTTTTGGTTTGCAGGGACCCTCAAACCTCTGTGTGGGCGCCTCTGCCTCTGTATCCGATACATGTGATGCGCTCGGATGGAAGCTGCCGCCGGCAAGGTCTCCACAAGCAGTTGACCTACATGCTTACCTAGCCACCATACCCCTTCCCACGCGTAGCAGAACAGAGGATGAAGCTTACTGGCTTGTAAATGGGGAGCAGCATACAACTTTCACATCAGGAAAAACATGGCTTGCTTTGTCCCCGTAAGGTCCAACAGTTTCATGGTCACGGGTCGTCTGGTTCAAGGGACACATTCCAAAACAAGCCTTTAACCTATGGACCATATTACTTGATAGATTACCGCTAATGTCTAGGCTCCATAGCTCGGGCTTAAATGTCAACCCATCATGTATCTTATGCTCCTCCAACTTGGAAACAAGGGATCATCTCTTTACTAGTTGTCCATATGTCTCTGAACTTTGGCGTCTCTCACTCATCAGACTATCTTGCCCTGGTCTTCCACTCTTGGTCTACTATTATTTCCTGGGCATCTCAGTCTTCAGCATTAGCTCCTTCTACGCTCCGTCAAGTGCTTCTCCACTCCATCACCTACCATACTCGGAAGCAACAAAATAACAAGCTCCACAATGCCACTATCCTACCGCCTCATCTTACCTTCAAGATCATTGACAAGGAAATTAGAAACTTAATTAACGCAAGAAGAGATCAAAGACGATTCAAGAATCTAATGCGCTTTTGGCTCTATTAGTTTAACTCCCTAGTTGAGCTCTGTTTTTGCTCTGTTTGGTTTATTTGTTTTTTTGGGCAGAGTAAACATATAAGGTTATTGTAACCCAGTTTCATTCCATTTAATGATATTATCTTCATACCAACAAAAAAAAGAAACAATTTTGCCTACGCAACGCGTTGGATTTTCCATAGTAGTTAATAAAGTAAGGGTAATCAATGAATAACCACTTTTTATTAAATGTTAAATTTATTAATCAAACTATAAGAGGTTCATATTTACAAAGAAAGAAAAAGATTAGCTAAAAAACTGAAAAGAGGTAGTCCTTAGGTGTGGAGCGTGTATCAATGGTGCCTCATTAAAACTTGATACTAGAAAACCCTGTGGGATAAAACTAGTATCAAGAAAAAGAGTACAAACCATTTTACACCACCTAAAGGACCCAAAAATAAAGAAGAAAGTGCAAGCTAGTAACAAGTATGGAATGTGTAGATGTCTCAGAATCAAAAGAGAGAGATCCGAGGTTGCGCTTGTTGGAGAGCTAGACATCGAGGTAGAAGAGTGTGTAACTGTGTTGAGGGGCCATAGTGGAGGCTATGAAGTCTATCACTGATCACATTAGTGATCAAACGTATGAGGTGGGGGAGCCTTGTATGGAGGAGCCATGCCGTCTGCTGTTATGTTCGCGCCAGAGATAGTAAATGGTGACTTGAAAGGTAAGGCAGAGGAAAATATGATCGATGTGAGAGTGAGCTTGGTGCCGAAGGCTCACAAAAGTGTGTTGCTAGCAAGGATTCCGCCTCCTTGAAAGAAGCTGGTTGGTGAGGCTTGACCAGACCGTATACGTGTAGGGGCAAGTAAAGAAGAGATGGTCTCTTGTCTCATTTGGCTCTCCACATAATAAACAAGGTTGGTTAATGCCCAAACTGCGCATACGACTGCCCGTCTGCAACCTGTCAATAACTACCAGCCAAGCAATAAAACCACAACAAGGGATGGCTTGGGAAAACCATATTGAATGAGACCATGGTAAACGAGGGTAAGAAACACTTAGTTGCCTCCATGTGTTAGCCGAAAGGAAGGAAGGTTTGTAGATGTTGTCGCCATGCTTCCAAAGTAATATATCTGGACCCGTAGCTTCGTTTGGCGGTGAGATGGTTGTAATCTGGTGGTGGAGCTGACGCAAGTGGTTATCCCGAGGGCACCGAATGCGCCAAGTCCACGATTAGGCAGCAGTTGCAACCGTGGTGTAGCATGGTATACCAAACTCCCGCGTTCCTCGTGTACCTACAAGAGTAAAAAGAGGGCCCAAAGAAGTCCAATCCTCAAACCAGAAAGAAATATGGTTATCATCCCGAAGTTGGGCACGGAAGAATTGGCTGGCTATGGTACGACATTTAACAAGCTTCCTCCAAATCCATGAGCTATTCGTTGATTCGCTGGTATCCCAGGATGTTGCGTTTTGGATTAGATTACAATGCACCCAATCCGCCTATACTGATGGTGAACCAGAAAGAAGACGCAATATAATCGAGCGGGAGAAAACCATTGAAGTATCTTCGAACCTACGGATACCAAGACCACCAGCCTCTTTCGGCTTACAGACTTCATCCCAAGCTAGCTTCAACATGTGCTGTTTTGACGGGGATCACGACCATAGGAAATTACTGCAGAGGCTGTTTATCTATGGGATGCATGATTTAGGAAAGCGGAAAGTGGATTGCCAGAAGTTAACGGTACTGGTGATTACCGATTTGATGAGCTGCAAACGACCTGCAAAAGAGAGGAATTTATTTGCCCATGTTGTCATTTTCCCGCGCAGACGATCAAGCAGCGGGGCATTGTCAGCGCGCGTAAGCCTCTTGGTTGTCAATGGTAGACTGAGGTAACGAACCGGAAAGGAGTCATGCTGGAAGCCGTGAGCTGCGATGAAAGTAAGTAAAATAGGAGAAGGGTTAGTAGTAGTGAAGATAGAGGATTTGTCAATGTTGATACAAAGACCCGATACTTTTCCGAAAGTATCCATGACATCGAGTACACCTGTGAGTGAAGCTGGAGTCCCATCCATGAAGACTAGGAGATCATCCGCGAAGCAAAGGTGAGTGAGTGGCGTTTCTTGACATCTTGGATGGTATCCAATTTGACCAGAATGCGCAGCTGCATTTAAAAGCTTTGAAAGAACATTAGTGACAATGACATAGAGATACGGCGAAAGAGCACATCCTTGGTGAATGCCCCTAGAGCTGGGGAAATATCCTGCAGGTTCGCCATTGACGGAAACGAGAAAGTCACTGTGGTAATGCATAGGCATATCCAGTTAATGAAGCACTCAGGTAAACACATTGCCTGCAAAACAGAAAGGATGAAATCCCAGTCAATAGTGTCAAAATCCTTAGAGATATCAAGCTTTTATGTACAACGAGGAGATATGGAGTAACGGTGATAATCCTTGACTAGCTCAGTTGCTAGCATGACATTCTCCATCAGAAGTTGGCCCTTGATAAAAGCACTTTGATTCGGCTCTATGGCGCCGGGTAGGATTGTCTTGAGCCGGTTAGCGATAATCTTGGATATGACTTTGTACAACACGTTACAACATGAGATAGGGCGGTAATCTCGGATTGTGCAAGGGCTGTCCCTTTTCGAGATTAAGGAGATGAGAGTAACATTGACACCACAGGGTAGGAAACCATAGAGAAAGAAGGACTGAACCGCCGTAATGAAATCCTTCCCAAAAACCGACCAAGCGGAGGTGACAAATTCTGTTGTGACTCCATCGGGACCGGGGGCTTTATTGGTGGGCATAGCAAAAAGAGCACTTTTGATTTCCATGTCAAGGACAGGTTGAGAAAGAAACACAGTAGTCTCTTCGGGGCAACGATAGGAGATCAAGTCGGAGAGCGCTTGTTGCGGGATAGGCTGTAAGTCCGGTTGGTGCGGGAGGAAGGTCCAGAAATGATGGGAAGCCGCTTCTTTGATACCTGCTAAATCTGTAATAATATCACCAGAGTTAAGCGTTAGTTGCTTAATACTATTTCGAGAGGTGCGAGAAATGACAACTTGATGAAAAAACCTTTTTGTTGTCGCCATGCTGTAACCAATGAATGCGTGAGCGCTGCTTGAAGAAAATTTGCTTGGCTCGCACCAGGTGAGCCCAATTCTGGATTGCATTGTGCTCGGCCCTAACTGTCAACTCAGTTGGCGTTTGTAGAGCCATCTCTTTGCATCGACATACATCCTCGTAGGCAACTTTGACTCAGTTAGGGAGATCCCTGTAAATAGTGATGTTTATGTGCCGCATTAGCAGCTTAAGGGACTTGAGCTTTAGGTGAAACAGACGTAGGGCTAGGCGTGACTGGTGGATAGGGATGGAGGCTTGCTAATGAGTGCTGACGACCTAGAAAAAAGAAGGATGATCAATAATGTAATTATTAAATTTAAATGATTTTCGAGAGGAGGAGAGGGGGTAGATAAGTGAACAATTCCGCGAGCATGGTCGGAGACTCCATTCGCTTCAAACGCGGCAAAAGATCGGGGAAATGATGAGGACCAAGCAGCATTGACAAGCACATAGTCAAGCTTCTTCCCAATTGGATCAGCCGCCCTATTATTGGTCCAGGTAAACCAAGGTCCCACATAAGCTAGGTCGGGGAGATCGCATTATGTAACGAATTCCTGAAACTGTAGCATGCCCACTTGACGAGAATTACTAATGGGACGGGAGTTGTCGGAGTTTGATAAAATCTCGTTGAAATCCCCGAAAAAGAGTAAGGGGAAAGATGTAGCCCCATAGATACGTCGACTTTCGTAAAGATCCCTCCAGAGATGGATAAGATCAGCCTGAAAGTTTAATGCATAAACACAAGAAATAAGAACAATGTCACCAGACTCAAAGGTAACAAGAGAGGTAATTAATTGGGGAGTGATTAGGATTAGCGTGACAACAACTCCATCACGCCAACAAACCCAGATACGCCCAAGGCGATGGAAGCCGTAATTGTGAATAGCAGACCAACCCGGAAGTGCAGCCTGCAAAATACAAGGAAAATTATGAGCAAGTACACGATTTTCAAGAAGACAACCAAATTGAGGCTTGGTTGCGGTCATCCATTGTCGGACAAGCTGGTTCTTTAGGTATTGATTAAAACCCCTTGTGTTCCAAGAAAAACAAGACATGAAATTTAGTGTCTCCGAAAGGAGACGTTAGACTTTTGTGTAGAAGGAACGGGCTTTGCATCTTTCTTAGACCCGGCTTGTATACAAGGGTCCTGCTTTGGCTTGGCCCGCGTGCTATAACGAGATTCAGTTTTAGTGTCCTGAATGAGCTTAGAGTCAGAGTCGGATATATGTCCATCCTCTTTCTCGTCTTCTTCATCACAATTTTCCAATACAAAGAAACGCGATGGTGGGAAGTTGGTAGTCTCGGCTAGTGGCACACGATCTTTAGAAGGAGATTGAGAACTACGGCGTGTGATGACGGACCAACCCGTAGTTGAATCATCGTCCTTAGGATGGGCATGCATTTTTGGAACGGTAGCAAAGGTAGTGTCTGTAATAACCCTCATCTAGACCTAAGAAATATCCAAGATAAATTAGAGAAAATGGCCAAAGTCTAATGGAATGGACCATGGCCGAGAAAGATGTATAAAGCCAAAAATAAGTCAAGATGACCCAAGCTAGATTAAAATGACCAAAGGAAGGATGCTTTGAGTGATTATTTATTTAAAAATCTTATTATCAAAAGGATAAATAAGATTTTCCAAGCCAATGGAAAAGCTTGGCCGAAAAAGCTGAAATTGCCGAAAACTACATTTTCGGTAAAATAAGGGATTTAGGCCATTATATGGGATAAGGTCTAGTAGAGTGATTAAGTGAGGGGATAAATTTAGAATTATTGGCTATAATATAATTTTAAAACTATTTAGAAGAAAAATGGACCAATGGGAAGCCAACACCACCTACTTGCACAAAGATCGTCCAGAATGGCTCGGTTCGGCAACTTGAAGATTTCCGCAAAGCAAAGAATGAGTGAACGACCAATATAAGTATTTTATATGAATTAATAATGTTTATACAGAAGCTTAAAGGATTGTGGAATCAAAGTTTTACACCTCCTACTTAAAGCATCTACAAATCATATTTCAACACTTAACTAGTTTTGGCATCATGAGCATGATTGGACCAAATGGCATGGTTTAAAGCTACCCACGACTTTACGACACCTCAATTTTATTAAGAGTGAGTCAAGGACGTGGTTTCAAACCTACAGCAGCTCCCCAACCTTCCCTTACACCTCATGCTTCTTAGGTGCTTCTAGAATGTCTTAGGTGTCACTTGTCTAAGGTGCTGTTTTGGAGAGTGCTTGCTGTCCAGACCAAGTGGCGACCTCCTGGGTATTTTTCTGGCATAAATTACACCTCATTATGGTGGTGGAATCACCACAGGTTGCCACCAAGCAGACCTTCCACCTCATGTACACATGTTGGCTCTTTAAGCCATCTTTGTGTCCATTGGTTTCCTAGAACGCCAATAAGCTCCTTATTAGACACCTCATGCTTGGTTTACTCCCTATATAAAGAAGAGGTCTAATCCATTTCCAAACCACACCAAAATCTCGTCAAAATTTTCATTAGAGAAAGTAAACGTTCTTAAGCTTTAGGAGCAACCTTTCCGGAGCCAAGTCTAGCCAAGTCACAGTAAGTTTGGCCAAGTGAAGTAGCACATGGTTAGGTTAATATTTAATTTATGCTCTTAATTAATATCCCAAAGAGGTTTAGGTTTCGGTAGAATTATACGGACATGGTTATTAGGCTTAATAGATTAGTTGATTATTAGGTCGTTATAATTCTTTATTGTTTATTTTATTTATGGCTTGATTGGATTAATATTTGATTGATTTAGACGTGTTAGGGATGCACGTTAGATATTGCGATAGTTATCAAATTTGCATATGTTAAAAATGCAAGTTAGGCATGGTTTTGGTTATTGATTATGCATGAATGCTTTAGTAGTAGTAATACATGCGAGATGATAATGCAAGGTAAGTATTGTGTGATTATTTACTTATACTCAAGGTTATGAGTATGTATGTATTTATGTAATAATGACGTTAAATATAAAAATGAGATTTGGGTGTAGGAGTGTTATGTCCTCAGGTTTCGGTTAGTGAAGTTGCGAAAGAATGCACTCATAACCGGATCGAGTGACATAAGCTACCTACTCGCCGTGATTCGGTTAGTGGATTGTAGTGTGTCTACCTTCCATAACCGATGGTGGCAGTTGATATCTGATCTCCATTTGCTTGGGACGGTTAGCGACCCTCCCGAGACCTGCATGACGATGCAGTGATTGACTCCATGAGTGAGACGGTTGGGGCCTGATAGGTTTGTACCTGCTCTAGAATATGTGGTAGAGATGTGGCTGGGTACATCACCTTGGGTGAGATCAGAATGAACATAATGCCGAATTATAAGTGATAACCTTAAAATGTAAACTGTATAAAGGCAACCCCTGGTGATGGGAAAAGGGCCACACAGGAAGGATGGCAGTGCCGTGATAGGTGGGTTAGACACGGTGATGGACATTGGTTACTTGGTGGTAGTGGTTGTTGTGGTGGTGGTAGTGGTGGTGAGGAATGGATGGTGATATCACATTTATTATATTTGCATGCATTTGATTATCGCATTTTATTGTTCTGTGCTGATTGTTATTTTGGGTTTTGGTTGGAAGCATTATCTTTATATATTGATGCTTAGAGACCCCGTTCTTACTAAGTAATCTTAGATTACTCATGATGCTACTTTTTGTTACAGGTAACCTTAGCGGGAAACCATACAGGGGAAAGGAACTTAGTTCGCTGGTGTAAATTTGCCGGCCTTTTGTAAAACATGTAGGTATTATATTTTGTAATGTGTAGATTAGAGCATTAGGCTCCTGATCATCTACCTATGTATATTTTAAAAATTAATAAAGAAATATTTTCCAATGAATTTGGATCTCATCTGATATTAGCCTAGTCCCAGCTAACACAACGCACGGTCTTGGAAAGGGTTGAAAAGCCTTAGGCTGAGATCGGGCGGGATGGGTGTTCGTGGTTGGATGGCTTGGGTGAATGGGTCTTTCCCTGAATCCTCGGCTGGCTGGCTACAGTCATCCACGTAATGCTTCCAGGCCGTCTAGGTCTAACTCCTAATTCCTAGTCCGGTTCGGGGGTGTTACAAGAGTTGTATCAGAGCATCGTTCTGGTCATGCATCTGCTAACCCTTGTTTTATCGAGTCAAAAGTGTCGCAAAAGGAAAATTAGGAAACCAGCAGTTCCTTTAATTGGATAGGATAAGATTAGGACTTACCCTTTTGGAGTGTAGTATGCCTACAAGACAAGAGCTGGCGAAGGAAGGAGTACGGGAGATAAAGGTGTGTTATGAATTGCCAAAGCCTTATTGTTTGAAATGGTGCTTTACATGATGAATGGTGGACAATTGAAGTAATCAACTGCAAAGGATCCGACAACTTTGGAGCAATTGTTACCCTTAGA
>OVBE01007013.1:0-19031 GCA_900406425.1 Iberis pinnata | reverse complement strand
CGAATTGGAGTTTTTATGTTTTGTTCAATTTCAAATTTTTTCAAAAATTTTAGAAAACTTATTTTTTATTTTCTGTATGTTTCTTGATTTATTTTGGAATTTTTGAAAAAAAATTTAGATTTTTTCTGTAATTTTTTAATGTTTTTGGATTTTTAATGTATTTTTTAATCATTTTAAATTATTTTTTAATTAAAAAAATGAAACTAACGGTGCCTTAAACTGCAAGTAACCGAACCCGTGTAAAATGGTTACATGATTGATAGTTTGTGTATTAAACTAGGCAAACAAAAAAGTTGGTGTATTATTTCGGTCATTCGAATAACTGGTGTATTAAATGGGAAATTGAAACACATTTTGTGTATTAATATGGAATTTTCTCATTTTTAAAAGACAATTATTAAAATAAAAATATCCTAATATTTTAACTTTCCTTTAATTAAATCGGTGGAAAACACGGAATGATGTAATTATCTCGTGTATGTAGCTCATACGAATACTTCAACTTCAAATCTCTTAACTTCCATTTAATTAAACATCACAATTAATAAATCTTGAGAAATGCGAATCTGAAGGATCTGCGAATTTCTGTAATCTTCAGATCGAAACGTTTCTTCGATCCGTTTTGGTCAAACCGAGGGAGATACTTGATTCACGAGCATGGGGTGTTCGTTTTCTGGATTGAACTCACTTTACGACGCTGTTAATGGTGGAGGAGGCGATGTTTGGATCAATGAGAATCGGTTTAGGATCGTTAGGCAGCTTGGTGAAGGAGGTTTCGCATTTGTGTTTTTGGTGAAAGAGATTGTCGCCGATGCTTCGTCTGTTACTGGTGGTGGTTTGTCGAAAAAAGTCAAGGATCCGGCTCATCTCTCCGGTTAGTAATGATAGTTAATCGGTTCTGATAGCTGATCTGCGATATAACGATTGAATCTGATTTGCTGTTTGTGATTAGATTTGCTTTCGTTTTCTTTTGTCAATCTAGCATCTAGTTGAATAAGGATGATAGGCAAAACACATTGATCGAAGTGAATCGTCTTTCATATAGTTTGATTGTGAATTAACCAATTCTGATCTGGTATAGCTGTTTGATCCATTGTACATTTGAAGTTTTGGTGTTCTTTAGCTTAGTTTGGCATTTCTTCATTGGCACTAGAACTTGAATGGTTGAGCTTGAGCTTGCCTTTGATCTGGTATATCTGTTTGATCCATTGTGCATCTGAAGTTTTGGTGTTCTTTAGCTTAGTTTGTCATTTCTTCATTGGCACTAGAACTTGAATGGTTGAGCTTAAGCTTGCTTTTGATCTGTGCCTTTGATCTGTGAGCTTGCCTTTGATCTGGTATATCTGTTTGATCCATTGTGCATCTGAAGTTTTGGTGTTCTTTAGCTTAGTTTGGCATTTCTTCATTGGCACTAGCACTTGAATGGTTGAGCTTGAGCTTACCTTTGATCTGTGAGCTTGCCTTTGATCTGGTATATCTGTTTGATCCATTGTGCATCTGAAATTTTGGTGTTCTTGAGCTTAGTTTGTCATTTCTTCATTGGCACTAGCACTTGAATGGTTGAGCTTGAGCTTGCCTTTGATCTGTGAGCTTGCCTTTGATCTGGTATATCTGTTTGATCCATTGTGCATCTGAAGTTTTGGTGTTCTTTAGCTTAGTTTGGTATTTCTTCATTGGCACTAGAACTTGAATGGTTGAGCTTGAGCTTGCCTTTGATCTGGTATATCTGTTTGATCCATTGTGCATCTGAAATTTTAGTGTTCTTTAGCTTAGTTTGTCGTTTCTTCATTGGCACTAGAACTTGAATGGTTGAGCTTAAGCTTACCTTTGATCTGTGAGCTTGCCTTTTATCTGGTATATCTGTTCATTGTGCATCTGAAATTTTGGTGTTCTTTAGCTTAGTTTGTCATTTCTTCATTGGCTCTAGAACTTGAATGGTTGAGCTTAAGCTTGCTTTTGATCTGTGATTTCTTTGTAGCTGATGGAACTTATGCTATGAAGAAAGTTCTGATTCAGAACAAGGAACAATTGGAATTGGTTCGGGAGGAGATTCGTGTTTCATCATTGTTTAATCACCCTAATTTGCTTCCTCTCCTTGATCATGCCATTATTTCTGTTAAGGTAGATAATCTCTGATCTGACCTGTGATGCTTTTTTGAGTTTTTTTGCTATTTTGTCTCTGTAGCTTCCACATGTAAAGTCTTGTTTACATAGTGTATTGTTTTTGATTGGTTAGGATGGCCAAGAAGGAGCTCGGAAACACGAAGCCTTCTTGCTATTTCCCGTTCACTTGGATGGTACCTTGCTCGATGTTTCGACATTGATGAAAGCTAAAAAGGAAACATTCTCAACAACTGATGTTTTACATATATTCCGTCAGGTAACAAACTCTCCTCTTCTCTAACTAACTATTACCGCATACATATACAGGCTTGTTTAGATATTTGGTAACCATGTGTGGTCTTGTATGATTAATCTTAAAGTGCAAATATTTTGATAGCCAAAACCTATTTTAATGCAGCTTTGTGATGGACTCAAACACATGCACTCTCTAGAGCCACCATATGCTCACAACGATGTGAAACCTGGAAATGTGCTTTTAACGCGTAGAAAAGGACAACCTCCTCTTGCAATATTGATGGACTTTGGTAGCGCACGACCTTCACGGAAGCAAATCCGCTCTCGCCAAGAGGCTTTGCAGTTACAGGTTCTATATCCATCTCTTATTCATACTCCATCACAAAGCCTCTAAGATCTTGCTATATTCCACAATTGTATGTTTAATGTTCTTCTTGACTTGTATAGGAATGGACATCTGAACATTGTTCAGCACCATTTCGAGCTCCTGAGCTTTGGGATTGTCCAAGCCATGTAGATATCGATGAGAGAACCGATATATGGTCACTAGGCTGCACATTATACGCAATATTGTAAGGAAAAAAACAATCATCTTTCTAAGATTAAACAGTTTCATTATAACGGCCGGCCCGCACCCATTGGCCCGCTCCGCAATGGGTTCAAATTTTTTTGACCCATGGCGGGTTGACCCGCAAAACCCATGGACAATTAATAGGATGTCCAAGTCCGCTCCTGCGGATTTTTGCGGTTTAGCTCGCCCGCGAACAATTTATTTATATTTAAATTATGTAAAAAAATTAAAATAAAAATATATAAATTTTAAATTAGGTAACTTTATTTAGTGAAAAATAATATAAATATATAATTTTTTATAAATATTTTAATTTAATACATTAAAACTTTATGTTTAATTACATATTTTATAGATTTTAATTTATTAAATACATAAAATTATTTATAGTTTAATTACTTTTTATTTAAATTAGTAGTCCGTGAACCGACCCGCCAACCTGCATACAAAAACCTGTTAAATTTGCGGTCCGTGATGGATCAACCCGCGACACCCGCCTTTAAGTGGACATAATTTTTTAAACAGCGGGTTTTAGCCCGTTTTGAAGAGTGAGTTTTGATGTTGCAGGTATGGTGTATCTCCATTTGAATATGCACTTGGAGAATCTGGTGGAAGTCTTCAACTCGCAATCGTAAACGCTCAAATCAAATGGCCAAATGTTGGACCAAAAGCTTTGTATCCTGAAGCTCTTCACCAATTTGTGACTTGGATGTTGCAACCACAAGCTGCGGTTAGGCCATGCATTGGCGATATTATCATTCATGTTGACAAATTGATTGCAAAATTCACCAAATGATTTCATAATTTCTGGTGAGTTTTCTGAAAAGGGTTAAAGAAAAGATTTTATATATGGAGTTTATATACATTGCTTTGTTTCGTTTTTTTTATTTATATGTTTAGCTATTTTAGAAACGTATTTAAAAGTATTTGTTACGTTGCTCTCTTCGTAATGTGTTATTTTTGTTTACTATATGAGAATCAATAAATTATTATGGACAATATATTTCTTAGGAACGTGTACTTGTCCTAATTTTGGTTATAGGTAGTGTGCTAAAACGCGAACTAGTGCCTAGTGCTAGACAGTTTTTATAATTATATATATATATATATATATTTATAATATATAATCTCATATGTTATATTTTAATAATTAATTAACTAATAAATGGTAATACAAATTCTAAAACATTAATAATGTTTTTTAAGTTTTTTTTTTGTCTTTTTACAAAGAGAAGAAAAAAGTGTTTTGTTGTAAATTTAGTGTTTTTATATATTTATAATGTCGTTTAAACTTCATTAAAACAATTTTTTGATTTTTAAAAAATAAAATATGTATATTAGTGAAAACTAAGTCGTTTTGGAAAAAATTATACAGTCCCGCATGGGTGCTTAGGCAATACCTAGACACCGTCAAGAAGAACTATGCGGCGTTTAGGCGTTTGGTTTTTTTTTTAAACCGCATATATAACTGTATATAGTAAAATCGCTACGTTTAGAGACGGTCCAACGATTAGGCAGGCATATATAATGTATTTTAGAACCTTTGTTATAGGTCCGGCTCAATATATTTTTTGTGACATTCCAACATTTTTTTAAATTATTTTTAGTTGAGTAACAAGGTAAAAAAATTTAGACTCTTTCTATAATTTGTGTCCCTCTTTATAACTTTCCTTTTAACAAAAAATTAAAAAATTAACTCTTTCTATAATATATTTCTGCAAATTAGGGCGCTAAATTATATTTAAAAATGATTAGAAATTGTATCACATTTCACACCGATCAAAAACCGGTCTTGATTGTTGGTAGTGTGATTTTTCTCTCTTGCTACGAAATATTATATTGTGTTCTTAGTTTCATAATAAATTTCATCTTAAAGTTTTGCATACGAATTATAAATTTTTTATTTCATTAGAAGAACATTAAATATTCTAGTACAACCAATGTAAAAAATATTATAACAATTTTATTGGCGGATAAAGTTATATTTAGTTAATTGTGGATTGAAAATCTAAAACGACATTTTTGTTGAAACAAAAATTTTACTCTAAAACGATGCTTATTATACAATGAAGGAGTATTTGTAACGATTACAGCCCCAATTTTGTACCACAACAACTCAGTCGATTTAAATTTAACAAATACAAACTCGAATATGGAAGAATTAGGTGATGATCAAAATGAAAACAGAGCAAAAAAACGAAGAAAGATCACACACAAATTGTTTACCCAACGTTCACCGAGTTAGCTACGTCTCTAGGGTCTGGCTAGGCAATTCACCATCTTCTTGATCAATGATTACAAGCTTACACTCTCATAAACTGATCTAAAAATCGAAAACTCTCTCTTATAGCTACAAGAGTGTTTTGAGAAATAACATACAAACTAACCACCTAAACCAACTAAGAAATGAATTAATCCCGATTTGATTTGAACCGGATGGAACCACTCCTCAATTTGACTAACTCGTCTGGTTTACTGCAGCTTAATTGAATCATATTATTAGCACCAAAACCATAACAATCTCCACTTTGATGATAACTTTGATTCAAACCTGCAAATAACTGATGCACAATCTTGTCTTACTAGCCAGACACACCTCCAAGCTATCAGCTAATGATGCTCAGATACTCCAAGAAAACTCAGAGCTTCTTCAAACTTGTTCACAAGGACACACTTAGTCAAAATATCATATGTATTCTTCGATGTTGCTATCTTTGAAACTTTTACATCACCTTGAGCTATTATGTCTCAAATGAAATGAAGCTCCATGCTTATGTGCTTGGTTCTTTCATAATAAACATTATTCTTGGCCAAGCACAACGCACTTTGTGAATGACGCCAAACTTCAACTAAATGCTGCTTAAATCCCAGCTCTTCTGTCAATCCCTTAAGCCAGATTGCTTCCTTAATTAATTGCCTCAACTAAGACCATATATTTAGCTTATGTAGTAGACAGAGCTACAACATGTTGCAGTCTTGACTTTCAACTGATTGTGTTTCCACTAGGCTTGAATACATAACCAGAAATTGATATCTTTTTATCCAAATATGAAACAAAATCAGAATCACAAAATCCCTCCACCTTGAACTCTCACCCTTTTTTTAATACTAGCTTCTTGTCTTGAGTACCTCTTAGATATCTCAAAATCCATTTGACTGCATACCAGGCTTACTTATATATCTGCTCACCAAAACCTATAGCATAGCTTAAATCAAATCTAGTACCAATCATGGAGTACATGATGCTTCCAATAGCATTTGCATAAGGAACATTTTCTAGTACAGTTTCCTGTTATGGGTATTTAATTTCTCACAACTTAAAGTGAGAGCCAATTGGAGTAAACACAGCTTTAGTATCTTCCATTCTGAACACTTTAAGTACCTTTCCAATATAACCAGAATGAGACAAAGATAAAACACCAGATTTTTTGTCTCTAGTTATATCCATACCAATAATTTTTCTTGCGGGACCAAGATCCTTCATATCAAATATGTTGCTTAACAACTCTTTTACCTTTGATACCTCACTCATTTTCTTGATGCAATAAGCATATCATCCACATATAGTAGCAAATAGATGAATTCTCCTTCTGATAACTCTATGTAGTATACACAGTGATCAAACTCACTTCTCTTGAATCCATGATCTATCATAAAACCGTCAAAGCATTTGTTCCACTGCATGGGGGCCTGCTTAAGCCCATACAGAGACTTTAAAATAAAACATACATGATCTTCCTTTCCTTTTACCTCAAAACTATCCGACTGATCCATGTAAATCACCTCATCGATGTTACCATGTAGAAATGTTATTTTCACATCTAATTTTTCTAACTTAAGATTCAGATTCACAGTAATTGATAGTAGCAATCTAATTGATACATGTTTCACCACAGGGGAGAAGAACGATCTCTTGATATCAACACCTTCCTTTTGTAAATACCCTTTTGCAACAAGCCTTGCCTTGAACCTTGGCTTTTCAATTCCAGGTATCCCCTGTTTAATCTTGTACACCCATATGCAACCCATCACTCTTCCTTTGTTTGGTCTTGGAATAATCCTCCAGGTCTTGTTGCTATCAAGAGACTTCATCTCTTCTTTCATAGCTTGACTCCACATCTTTTGATTCTACACTTGACATGGTTGACTCATAGTCCTTTGGTTCATCAACACCAATGTTCTCCGATGCAATAGAGAAAATCCAGGCATCTCATAATCATCATATCTTGGTCGAAGTATTATATGTTTCCTTGGTCTATCTCTTGCTAACTGATAACTAGTTGGTACACCCTCTTGTTCAGAGTCTGAACTTTCACTCTCATCATGACCTGTCACATGTTCTCCACCTGAATCCACATATTCTTTTAATTTGTCTTTGTCCATGTCAATAATTGTTTCAGTCTTGAGCTCATCTGTTATTAACCTTGATGATTCCTTTTGAAGTGTATTCTGTTTGAGGTACTTGTATAATGTGTCTTCAGTGAACAACATATTTCTGCTAATTACACACTTCTCTTCTTCTAACAACCAGACTTTATAACCCTTTGTGCCTGTTGGATATCCAATAAACACACCTTTCAAAGCTCTTGGCTTCATCTTTCCTGGTCTTTATGAATGTACACCACTGATCAAAATCTTCCGAGATGCTCGTAACCAGGTTTTATGCCTAACCATAGTTCCTTTGGTATCTTGTTATCTATGCCAGAATTTGGACTCCTGTTTATGAGATATACTAATGTTTTTATAGCCTCAGCCCAGAACTATTCACCTAGGCCAGATTTATCAAGAATGCACCTTACTTTCTTTATTATAGTCCTATACTTTTACTATGCTACACCATTATGTTGTGGCGTGTAGGAGCAAGTTTTGTGTCTTTCTATTACATTTTCTTTGCACATGTTGTCAAACTCAAGATTGCAAAATTCAAGGCCATTACCAGTTCTTAAGAACTTGACCTTTTTTATTGATTCTCAACAACCTTTTTCCAATCACAGAACATGGAATATTCTTCATTCTTAGTTTTCAGAAAGTAAACTCATACCTTTCGTGTGTAATCATCTATGATGGACAGGAAGTATTGATTTTGTGACAAACTTGGAGTCACATTCTGTGATCTCCATAAGTCAGCATGTACATATATGAGTATATCATTTGTGTCATGTCTTGCTTCATGAAAATTGGCTTTCTTATGTTTGCCCATTATGCAATTTTCACATAAGTCCATATTACTTATTCTTCTCTTGTCCGACAATCCTCTCTTTGCCAAGATACTAATTCCCTTCATGCCTAGGTGACCAAGTCTTCTGTGTGACAACACAATTTCATCCTTTTTTCAGCTTGATACTGTCATGTTGTTCACTTTTTTTAATCTGTGTATCACCATCTAGCAGGTATAGTGAACCCTTTAATGTTCCTTGAGGTCTCAGCTTCCCATTATTGCAATATCTTGTTTTAACATTACCTCCTGAGTATGTGAACCCTACCAATTGATATCAGATTCCTCTTAAGCTTGGGAACATATCTTACATTTGTGAGTTTCTTCACTGAACCTCCATGTGCCACTATGTTGATTGTTCATATCCCTTTCACTGACACAATGTAATCATCTCCTAAGAGAACTTGACCTTATTCAACCTCTTGATAGGTGTCAAATCAGTCTCTTCGTGATATCATATGGTATGAACATCGAGAGTCTATAACCCATTTTTCTTTATGCCAGCTTTCAGAGACAACTAATGCATCACTCTTTTCTGGTACCTCAGTCACTATTGCAGCTTATGCAGCATCATCATCTTCACCCTACTTATTCTTTCTTGCATAACAGTCCTTTTTCATATGTCATTTTTTCTTGCGAACCAGCACGCTATTCTTGTGCCAGATATTGACTTGCTCTTCTTTGAATTGTTACCAGGTTCTTCTCTTTTTTGTGGCCTTCCCTAAGCAAAGTAGCCTTCACCATTTTTTTGTGAAATTCCTGAGTCTTTTGATTCTTTAAGCTCAATATCTTTTGATTTAGCTACACTTATGACATATTCTATTGACAGAGATTCTTTGCCATATTTCAAGGTCTCTTTTAGCTGACTGTATTGCATTGGCAGAGAATTCAAAAGGAGTATGGCATGTACTTCTTCTGAAATAGTCACACTTACACTTAGAAGATTCTACAAGCCTCAATAACTCATCAACATTTTGATCAATCGCTTTTGATTCAATCATTTTAAACGTATAGAACTTATGCTAAAGATAGATTCTGTTTGGAAGAGATTTAACATATATAACCTTTCTAGTGCAGTTTAGGTTGATGACGCAATAGTATAATGCTCAATTTTCCGTAACACATGATCACCAACATATAGCACGATCAGATTCATCGTATTCTCCGATCTTTCAAGTAAATCAGTTTCATATTTCTCCAATCTCTCTTTATACTTGTCTTCATCCTCATCTTTCTTGATTTCCGGCTTTGACAGAGAAGAAGGATCAACAAGAGCATCCTTCAAGCCGAGAACAGACAGATGCGCAAGCATCATTTTCTTCCACAAAGAGAAATCACCACTTCCATCGAATCTTTCAACTTCGATTCTTGCATTCGCCATTGCTGCTGAATTCCTATGGCTCTTATACCACTTGTAACGACTACAACCCCAATTCTGCACCACAACAACTCAATCGATTCAAATTATACACAAACTCGAATATGGAAAAATCAGGTGATGATCAAAATAAAAACAGAGCAAGAAGCGAAGAAAGAACACACACAAATTGTTTACCCATAGTTCATCGAGTTAGCTTCGTCTCTGGAGCATGGCTAGGCAATTCACTATCTTCTTGATCAATGATTACAAGCTTACACTCTCATAAACTAATCCAAAGATCGAAAACTCTCTCTTATAGCTACAAGACTTTGTTTTGAGAAATAACAGATTTTATTACATCAATTATCTGGTTCAACAAACTAACCACCTAAAGCAACTAAAAAATGAATTAAACCCGACTTGATTTGAACCGGACTGAACCACTCCTCAATTTAACTAACTCGTTTGGTTATTAACATCAAAACCATAACGGTATCTGTTTTCATATCAGAATTTCAAAACTCTCACTAAATTTAATTTAAAAGTTACAATTCTAACATCAGTCTCATCTTAAAAACTTATCTTAACAACTGTATGATTGTATAAATTCATAAAATCTTGGAGTAACAATTTTCTTTATGACACATTTCACATTTGTGACTGCTTTGTTTTACGTATAAGTAGTTTTTTTTCCCTAGTTTCATATTTATTCTCAACTCTCAACAACCAATGTAAGAAAATCAGAACTTGATCTTTTATGTCAACAAGTACAATTTGATTGACATATAAATAAATAAATAAATAGTTATATATAAGTTTTAAGATATGGAGAACATTTTGAGATATGTATAAATGAATTGTTCTCTAGGTACAGTGGTACACATAAATTCATAGCCATAGATACCCATAACATGTTGTTGAAGAAGTTGTTCTTCTTTTAAATGAAAATTGTTTTTTAATAATATAAATTTTATAAATATTATTTTATATATATGTACGCATGTGTACGTGTACGAACTTTTAGTTTTATGGATTTAAGTCACTTCAAAGAAATAAATTATGTAAGTTAAATTCTGGAAGATAAATGTCTGATCAATATTTATTTTCACTGAGTAAAATTTATTATATTAAACTTTGCTTCTGTCTTCTGTAAACTCTATAGTGAAAAATAACTACATTTCTCTTACCTCCAAAATTATGATCAATACCTACACCTCTGTGTTTCCATTTACAGAAACTTTTATTTAAAAAAAACTTATACTTTATTTTATGATAAGTATAATAAGTGTTGTTTTAAAGTTAAAATTTTTGTGTTAATTTAGGTTTTCAATGCATAAATTAAATAAATTTATGCATTGACCAATTAAATAATTGCAATATTTTCTATATTGGTTTATTTATAATATTGAATGTTTTTATAGAAAATATAATTTTTTAAAAAGTGTATAAGAAACTCTAAATGACACTTATTATAAAATTGAACGAGTCATATTTTAAGCAATAAAAACCAATATCTTAAACAATAAAAACCAATGTTTTATGTTGGGAGAACATAGACATGACCAAATATCATATGATAAAATTTACGTTATATATGGCACTATAAGATATAATTGTATCTTAAGCTAGGAAGATATCTATATATTATTTATATTTATGTTTATTTTAACTAAAAAATTATGAAAAATTATAATTGACATTTTCTCTCCTTTGTTTTCGTTTTCGAATCTCTCAAACCAAATCTCATATTTGGTCACTGGATCTGTAGAGTGAGGGGATAGAAGCGAGCACAAACAAGTTGTCCGAGTCACAAGCGGCGCACTACAGCCTCCAAATTCGTCAGAGAGAATCAGGGTTGACGAGCTTGCTCAAAGACTATATTCACCTGTCGCCGGCAAAAGTTCTAACGTCTTTTCTACATGCAAACTCACAGGATCTCTGTCGGATTCTTGTAGCCGCTTCTCGGCTACGCTATCTAGCCAGATAGCCCGCGGCATCGAATCAAGGAGGTCGGATGGTGAGGTAGCAAAGAAATCAAGATGGATAAGATTTGCTCGTTGGAAGGTAAAGTGGTGTTTTATTTCTAGTTATCTTACGGAAACCAGTGCGGCGGTGAAGCGGATGTCTCCAAACTCGGCGACTAGTTAGCTTGTTCTTTTGTCGCTAGAAAACTAATTTTGTCACGCTAACCCTTTGTAACTTCTCTTATGCATCTCCTCCTCCTTGCTCGTTTAGGAACCACCGTGCGTGGTGGTGATAGTTCTGTTTCATCCTATCGTTGTCGGGTCGCCGTTAATCAGTTCAACGAAACTTGCAGTCATGTTACTGTACATTGTTGGCGACAGTTTGGAGGAAGGGTTCTCTTTCTTTCAATTAGGATTTTTTTTTGGTTTAGGATTGGTTTTGTAGGCATTTCCTAGGTCCAAAAACTCATTTACTAAAGTTGTATGTTTAAGCTAAATATATGTTTTTGTTGGTGTATTGGACCGATTTTATAAATTGGATTATATCTCACTTTAATAAAGTAAATATTTTTAGAAGACTAAAAACTAAAAATATTACATAAAATTGTACATTATGATTTAATTCTCATGACAATCAATAATAATTTTTCTAAACACTTTATATATATGCTCTCATCAATTTATCATTTTATCTACTTAAATACTAATAAATAAATAAAATAGTTGTCCAAAAATATGAAATATAATTTATTCAAAATCTCCATAAACGTATACTTGGTTTTAAATCGTGAGTCTTCCTCGGATGGTAATTTTTCTAAACACTTTATATATATGCTTTCGAAGTCTGTTAGACAGTATTTTTTGGTTTGTATCTCGAATTTGGGTAGGTTGGCTTTTGGTTAGAAATGTAGGTTCTCGTTTGTAATTGTCTGTCTCTTTTGGTTTTCGTCTTCAGAAATATTCTTATTTTCTGTTGGCTTATACTTTTCTTTTTGGCTTGTTTTGTTTGTTATTTTGTGTTGGTTTTACCTGTTTGACCGAGTTTTCGGTTTGTAGTTCGGTTTCACTTAATCGATGAAATAAAAAAAACTTATGAGAAAAAAAATTAGAAACGTTATAAAATCAGTTTTTTAAGATTCCAAATTTTTTGTGACAAAATAACCAATGCTCAATCATTTAGCATCATTAGTACTCTTAAACGATTATTTCATAATCTTGAAAGTTACAAGTTATAACCATTTATTTAAGTGCAAGGCAGGTTTTTGATATTTTGGGGTTTAAAACAAAATAAAACAAAAGGTTAAGACTGGTATTTTATCTTATTATTTTTGGGTCATAAAAAACAGACATATATATAAAATTTACAAGTTTTAGAGGCCTATTAACTATGAAGATGAGCTTATAAAATATGAAGGCTGTAGACGAATGTTTCATCCGGCTTTGCTCAGGGCCGGTCTTGTTTAAGTAATCTTGAAAACTATCCTCAACTTTTCATTGTNTTCTCTTTTTTTTTTTTATATATATATATATATATATATATATATATATATATATATATATATTGTGCACATAAAGGATATACAAATAGAAATTGAAATAATCCTGATATAGGAAAAATTTCCTACATGTTGAAAAAATAAATTAAATTATATGTCGTGACAAACGAAGTGAGAGATGTTTTAACTTTTTGAGGAAGAGAAAAGACTTAACAGCAGTAATATTAAAGAAGAAAGACACAACATCACAAGTCACAGAAAGATTATACCATAATTTTTGGTACTCCTTATTTAATGTTTATTTATTACACATTTTCCAATATTTTCTTCCCAAATTATGATTACTATTTTCCCAACCATATTGATTCAATGATCGATCCTAAAAATTGTTTAAGATTTTAAACATTCTCTCATCTTGCACTTTCTTTCATTCTAATTGTTTTCTTATATATTTTCATTCTAAAATATTACTATATTACAATGGTTAATTGGATTAACAATACTTTGCCACTAGATGAATAGTAATAAACAAATCAATTTCTACTTAAATTAGTTTGATTAACATTATTTGTCCACAAATAAAACAATCTATTTAACTTGAATTAGTTGATTAACATTATTTGTCCATACAAAATTTAAACATTCCTCATTATTCTTTTTTTTATTCAATTTAAAAATTCCTATTAAAAATTCTTTCTTATAATAAAAGTTCGATATAGATCCGATCTATAATTAATTCATGGGGAAAACGCAATGACACGTAGTCGAATTTTATATACTCCCTCTATTTTCAAAAGTGTGTCACTTTAGATCTTTTCACACATATTTAAAATTTTTTTAAAATTACTATATTTTTTTTACCTTTTCGCTTTTTTGTCTCTACTTTTAGTTAGAACAATAATTATTATCGATTAAAATAAATTAAAAAGATAAGAAAATGATTTTTGAAAAATAAAAAACATAATTATTTCAACTTTTTAAGTAAGCTTTTACTTTTTTCTTTGATTTATAAAAACAATTTATATTATGAAACAAAATAAACCATTCAAAATAACTAATTATATGAAACGGAGGGAGTATTATATTACAATGGTTAATTGAATTAACAATAATTTGTCACTAGAAAAAACGGATGAATAGTTAATAAACAAATTAATTTCTACTTAAATTAGTTTGATTAACATTATTTGTCCACAAATAAAACAACATTAACATTATTTGTATTAAAAATTCCTCATTATTCACTTTTCATTATAAATGGGTCTCATCTATAATTAATTCAATCAAAGTTTGAGCTTATATATTTGTGTTTTTAGAATTATAAAAATTAATTATATATCAATAACCGAATTACCCGAACCGAAACTCGAATGTCCACCCCTATAATTTATGAACAATTGAAAAATTCGATATGGATCTGATCTATAATTAATTCATGGGGAAAACACAATGACACGTAGTCAGATTTCATATACTCCCTCCATTTTCAAAAGTGTGTCACTTTAGATCTTTTCACACATATTTAAAATTTTTAGTTTTCCATAAAAATTGCATTAAGTATTCTAGATCAACAAATAGAAAAAATACCGCAATTATTCTATGGGTCAGAATAGTCAAATTCATTTAAATTCTGCATAGAAAATCTAAAATAACATTATTTTCTAACAAAAGTTTTAGGCTAAAATAATACTCTTTTGAAAATGGAAAAAGTATCAAACTTAATGACATATAACACATTATATTTTAAGATATGAAGTTTAAGGATATTGCATTTAAAAAATGCAAATTCTTAAAGTTAAGAAATTTCACTTTCTTGCCTTGACTGCTTCTAGCTGGACTCTTGCTGTTCTCATCAACTCTCGCCATTTATGGCACTCNTTTTTTTTTTTTTTTTTTTTTTTCATTTTTTTGTTATGAGATTTTTTCATTAGTATTCTCCCATTTTCGTAATATTTTAAATCAACTTATAAAAGAAATTGCAATTATTTTGTTGGCTAAAAAATCAAATTCATTTGATTTCTGAATTTAAAACATTTTTTTATAAAACGGAGATTAATTTTTGTTTCTTCATTAAAGCTTTAACTACCAAAATTCATATAATGGTGTGAATGTGAATTTGATTACTTTGAGTAAAATGATGCTTTACAAGTTTAACAACATAGAAATTATCTTGATGTCTTAGTCAATTGGTTAAAAGTCCATACTTATATATATTTTTCAGAGTTGAACACCGCATAACTTAATTTTCTTGATATAAAAATTGATTATATATCACTCTTGTATCCAAAATATATACAAATATAATATACATATAAATGAACTATGTATTTGTGTCAAACTATGTGACTACTTAACATATGCATTTTAAAAATATTTCGAAACCATATACTCCCTCCGTTTCATAATAAATATCGTTCTATAGTTAAATTTTTTTCATAAAAAGTATCTTTCGATGCAGAAATTTAATGAGTTTAATTTTTTGCCAATATAATAATTGCAATATTTTTGTAGAATATTTAATATTGTTTTTATAGAAACATAAAAAAAACTTTAAATCGTACAAAACTCTAAAATGACATTTGTTATGAAACATTTAGAGAATGATTTTGACCTTTAAGACTAATCTAATGAAATCAAATTTGTAACAAGATTTTTATCAACAAATTTTTTTTTGAACAATATAGACATGAAGTTATCATATTCTAATTTTATACTAAAAAATATAGTAAACAGAAGTATTTCAATTACAATCAAATTAATTTTGTATCTTAAAAGTCGACTTATATATAATTTATTTATTAAAAAAAACTATAATTGGATGGGTATGTTTGTCATGTATTAATTGATATGTAGTAAAGTATTTGTATGAGCAGTGAGCTGTTATTTGGTCAGAATAAGGATGAGAGAGTAAATGGCAAAATTTCAGGTGTTTTAAATACAACCTCTTCTCCATCTCTATCTCTTCCACCCAACTCATCATCCTCTCTTATCTTTATAAAAGTCAGCCTCTAATTATTTTTAAAATTTCACAAAAAGTAAACTAGTATTTTCCTCTTTTTTACATCATTTGTATATTAGTAAAAAAAAATCCGACTAACTAACTAACGCAATAGAAGCAAATGAGCAAGTGATTCAGTAGTAGTCACTTCTGCATTTATTACATTAACCATGGTTCGAACTCTGCCGCTTTCAGTTGGAAAAAAACTATTTAGACATTAGGTTATGACGACAAAAAAAAAACTAAAGCAGTATAAATTTTTCGACTAATTTCCGATGATCTCTAATTTAATTTAAAATGTTTGTTAGATAATTTTCGATTGGTCAAAAATGATGGTTCAAAACAAACGCATATTTTTATATTAACCGTTTAACAATGTAAATATCATTTTCACATTTTTCACACATTAAAAATATATTTAAAAATTCATTTATATTCTTAAAAAATCATTAATTGACTTTCTCAATTTATTTAAGATTATATAAGATATACTATACCAAACTTTACATTAGAAAATGAAAATAACACTTAAATTGAAAAGATAAAACAATCTTATACTCCCTCTGTTTTGTTTAAGTATTGTTTAAGATTATATCACACACATTACAAAATATATAATTTTCTATAAAAACAACAATAAATTTTTTAAACCAATTAATAAAAAAATTACTGCAGTTATTCTATTGGTAAAAGTCAAATGCTTTATCTTGTAGTTCATAACCAAATGCATGTATGCATATATATATACATATACAATACAATGTAAACATCTTTACATACATTTATATTACTATATATATATATATAGATGCTTGCTTGTTGGATTGTTTACTTAATAACTCATCAGCTTCTTTGTTATTGTCTCACTTTAGGGTTTTTTTAAAATCATTTTTGTATCTCTTTTAATATACATTACATAAAGACATATAAAGAGTTTGTAATCATACAAAAATGGAGTCTCCAAATAACTTTGGATCCAATGAGGTTTCTCACAGCAGTGAATCTGGATGGACAATGTATTTAGCTTCATCACCATCACATAATGAAGATGAATATTACTATGATGATAATGATAATGATGATGATGCTTATAAAGAAGAAGCAGAAGAGAGCTATGGTGGTGAATCAATGGAATCTGATGCTTCTTCTGGTCCTATGGAAGCTACATCATCCCTCAAACTTCCTCAACATCAAAAGATTGAAGAGCAAAACTCTATTAAGAAGAAGAAGAAGAAGACTAATGAAGAGATGGTTTTGGTAGAGAGTACTACTAGAGTTCATAACAATGATGATGATGATGATGATGGTAATAATCATGATCTTGATGATGGTAATGATGATAACTACAGTGTAGTTCATAGCTATGTTGGTTCAGTAAGACAAGAAGGGATAATTTAATCTTAATTGGACTAGTTTAACAATTATGAAATGGTTTGTTTTACATGATTGAATGCTATAATGTATTTGTATTTTTACATTTTTTGTTTTTAAATTGTGGAAAAGGTATATTATCTATATATCTAGTGATTTAATTGAAATTTGGTAATTAATTATGCATGTAGTTTATAATTTTAGTAATTAGTTGCTATGTTATTAACTTATAGTGTATATGGACACATGCATGAGTAGATGATTAAATTAAAAAAAAAAAGGAGATCATAGTACAGAAACAGTGAAGATGATGGTGACTATGGTGATGATGATAGCTTTGGGTCTCTTGAGATGTACCATAATAATGCCAATGCTTTATTCCTTTATGGGTTTCTTTATTTATGGTCACTATATATATACATACAAAGTGACGTCCCAGGAAATTATTTACTTATTTAAAAAGTAGAGATAGGGCGTTCGGTTCGGTTTGAGTTGATTTTGTTCGGTTTTTCCAGTTATGTTCGGTTTTGGTTTTTTTATTCTTTTAGGATCCATATAGGAAGTTATGAACCACTAAAAAAACCGGTTCGGTTCGATTCTAGGCTGGTTTGGATTTAAAATTTTGGAGCCATTCGAGAACCGATATCTTAATTGTTCAGTATATTTTACCCAAAAAAAAAACAAAAAGAACCAAAAATACCAAAGGAACCGAAAATACCCAAAAAACTAAAAATACACAAAATATCCAAAACCGAAAATATTCAAAAGAACCAAAAGTATCCGTAAAAACAAAAAATATCTAAAAACAACTAAAGTATCCAAACATTGGTAAGTTGTTTAAGAATAAATTCGATAAAATTTATGTTTCCCTTTTGTAGACAATATTAAGCTTATTGGCAATTATCATCTTATAACGAGTATAAATTTAAGAGGGGAGAATTTTTATAACTTTGAATTTTAATGGTTCAAAAAAGCTAATATTAATATTGATTGGGTGATTAAGGATTACTAATTTTCTGTTTAAATATCAATCTATATAGATTGAATATTTTTTTTTTACAAACAAAATGATAGTTCACTTACATACCAAAGAAACCACGTGGGTCTGCCCTTGTATTATATATTTAGATCTCTAGATTTACCATCATTAAAATTATTTTATTAAAGTTATATAAATATACTGGTAAACTAGAAGTAATTTTAAGATCTTTTAGTAAAACCAACTACCCTAATTGAGTGAGCAAAATATATAAAGATATTAGAAATATGAGTACATGTAGAACAAATTAAAATGTATTGATATTGCATAGATTTGGTTTACATAAAATAGATACACGTGCACAAAGTGTGAGTTGTAGACATAAAAATAAAGGGAAAATCGCATAAAAAAACTTTCAAAGTAGTTACCACTGATACTTTAAAGTTTAAACCTTCAATNTTCAATGTTTTTCACTATCACTTTAAACATCCAAAGTGACTATTTTGCTAACTTAAACCTTCAATGTGGCTGCGTATTTACACGGTGCAATTTTTTTAACGGAAAATTTAACACCGTTAAAAAAAAATTCATTTTTAATATATATTTTTAAAAAAAAATTATAAAAAAATTCAGAAAAACTTTAAAAATTTCCAAAAAATCAGAAAAATTCAGAAAATTATTATAAAAATTCAAAATTCCTATAAAAAGTAAAATAATTG
>OVBE01007012.1:0-19036 GCA_900406425.1 Iberis pinnata | reverse complement strand
TATATATATATATATATATATATATATAACTAAAAATTATACCAAAATTTATATTTTTTATACTCTATAAACAAACATTGTTTTTTATTTGGAAACAAAACAAAATTCAAGTTTCATGACATTTTTGTACACGACGCTTTGTGTACACGACACTTTTTGTACGCGACGTTGTGTGTACACGACATTTTGTGTATGTGACGCTAATTATTCTGAGTACACAATGACGATGTAGTATATGTACAACATCGTGTATTATGTAACATGTGTATAGCGTCACGTACACAATGATGTGTACATGATGTTTGTGTAAATCTAGATAATTATTAGATGTAAACAATGATAATGCAGAGTGTGTAAAATGNTATATATATATATATATATTAAAAATATAAATTATACCAAAATTTATATTTTTTTGTACTCTATAAACAANATAATTATTAGATGTACACAATGATGATGCATTCTATGTACAACGTCGTGTGATGATGCTTGTGTACATTATAATAATGATTAGATGTACACAATGATAATACAATCGTACATAATGATAATACAATCATACACAATGATAATGCAGTCGTACACAATGACAACGCAGTCTATGTACAATGCCGTATACATTGGACGTCNCAATGATGATGCAATCTATGTACAACGTTGTGTATAATGCAACATGTATATAGCGTCGAGTACACAATGGATGTGTACACGATACTTGTGTACATCATGCTAATGACTATATGTACACAACAATAATGCAATCGTACACAATGATAATGCATTCTATGTACAATGTCGTGTACAATGGACGTATAATTATTAGATGTACACAATGATGATGCAGTCTATGTACAACGTCGTGTATCATGCAACATGTACATAGCATCACATACACAATGATCTGTACACGATGCTTGTGTACAAGCATTGTGTACAGAATGTTGTGTACGTAACGTTGTACACATGCTGCATGATACGCGAGGTTGTACGCACAAGCATCATGTACATGACGTTATACACATGCTAAATAATACATAACATTGTACACAAACTGAATAATCATTGTGTACATCGAATAACTAGCGTCATGTACCCAAAGTATCGTGTACACAGACGTCATAAACTTGTTTTTTGTGTGTTCAAATTAAACAAAACAAGTGTCTATTTATAGAGTATAAAAATTTAAGAATTTTGGTATAATTTTTAGTTTTTTGGATATATATATATATTATCAAGTAATTGGTTTTAAAAGATTGAAATTGAAAATAAAAGCAAATGTCAACATCTGACACATGTCAGGAGGGAAAAAATATAGAATGTAATTATATAGAAAAATAAGGATATAATGGAGACAAAAATTTTATTTTTCCTTTCCAAAGTACACCAAAAGCACAAAGACACATAAAGTGTAATTACTTTCCTAGAAGTACATCTCCATGAAATTGAGCCTTTTTAATAGTCCATTGTAGTTTTGTTACACGAATCAGATATTAACTTGTTCTCTGTTGTAGGTTGAACATTGGAAGGCTTTGAAACATTTAGGCATGCCAGGGATTTAGTGAGGGGCACTCCTGAGGAAAGTTACGCTCAGCTACCCGCGTATTTATACATGATTAAAAGAGCCAACCCGGGAACACACACCATTTTTTCCGTTGATGAAGATGAAATGTTCAAGAATTTGTTCTTTTCATTTAGTGAAAGTTAATGGATTTCCATTTTTCCGGAAAGTTATCGTTGTTAATAGTACAGTTTTTCAAGAAAAATATAAGGGAACACTACTTACCGCAACAACACAAGACAATAATTTTCAAATAATCCCCTTAACTTTTGGAATTGTTGATAGTTAGAATGATGAATCGTGGGAATGGTTGTTTAGTCAATTAAGTTGTGTGATTCCAGATGATGAAAGCCTTGCAATTAGATCCGATCATCAGATCCATCGGAAGATCCATTGGGATCGTGTACTCAAAATCCAGTTGTGGGATATGCACGTACCATTTGAACAAAAACATATTGGTCCATTATAGGGGAAACGAAGCATTCTGTTTGGTTAAAGAGGTAGAGAATGCATTTAGACTCGTGGTTTTTCAAACCGCGTTTGACAAGATTAAAGAGATCAACCATGTACTTCACAAGTACCTTGAAAAAGCGGATATTAAAATATGGCTACCCAATGTGCATTTCCCTAGAAACATATATAACCTTCTAACAAGCAACATTTCTGAATCAATGAATAAAGTACTTTGATTGGCAAGGTCTTTACCCATCGTTCCACTTCTAGAAGTTATACGATCGATGATGATGAGATGGTTTGTGAGCATGAGGTCATCTGCAATTAAATGATACATGATTACCCAATGGAGCTGAGAAATTGCTAGAGGTAACCCCGACAATGAACCACTATTGTTTTTGCATATATGGTTCATCTTACAATATGTATTTCTATGTTTGATGACTCTTATGAAATATGCAAAGCTTATATCAGCTTAAGAAATTGATGCAAATCAAGTTCAAGTAACAGGTCATACATCACTTCATGTTGTCAACTTAAGAGATAAGAAGTGTTCATGTCATAAGTTTGACATGGAGAGAATACTGTGCATGCATACAATTGCAGTTGCAGAGAGACGCCATGTATCTCATATTTCTTGATGTCACCTATACTCTCCAAGGACTACCTCGTGAAGTCGAGAGATTTTTGAGAAGCAATACCGGTCGATGTTTTGAAGACTGTAAGTCCTCCCACTGTTAAGCCACAACTGGGTAGGCCGAAGAAGAAAAGAATGAAGTCTGCCATGGAGAAGGTTTTAAAGAATAAACAGGTCCACAAACATGTGGATCTTACAATAAGATGGGGCATAATCGAAAACATGCATAATCCCTTAGTGCATTCTTCACTTTTATGAATGTTGAACAATAATTTACCAGTTTTATCTGTAAAATCATGCACAATGTCGTTTGTCATAATAAATCTACAATATGTTTTGTAAATAAAACTGCAACACAAAAAGAAACATTCAATAATAACATAAATCTGCAATAAAAAAAAATAATTCACCAATGTAAATGAAAATAATTCAGCAATACAAAATAAATATGCAACATAACACAAAAATAAATATTCAATACAAAATAAATCTACAATAGAACATAAATCTGCAATTCAAAAATGTATCTTCAATGTAAATGAAAATAAATCTGCAATAGAAAATAAAGTTGCAACATGACATGAAATAAATCCGCAATACAAAGAAAATATGCAATAGAACATAAATCTGCAATACACAATTAATCTTCAATGTAAATGAAACTAAATTTGCGATACAAAATAAATCTGCAAAATTTTGACAAGTTTTTAATCAGACTATTAAACTTCAATCTTACACATCATTATGTTTTACCATAAATCACTTCATCTTCCTTTCATAAAAGTATCTCTTATCGTAATAAATATTGTTTAAACAATCGCAACTCTTCAAAAGTAACTTTCCAGTTTCCACATCTATAAATTTTCTGTTCTTACAAAAACTTTTCAGTATCATACTCTCTAGAAAACCAAATTTCATATATGTTGGTTGGTTGTTCCTCATTATACAGCAAAGTTAGAGACCAGTTTCATTGTCATTCTTAGTATGTTGATCTGAAAACCCTCCCCTTCTAAACCCTGCTCTCGGTATTTATCCTAACAATACCAATATTTTGTAGTTTAGATTTCTACTTGCACATGATCTTGCACATAGATGGGTTCATGCGTAGCCAACTTATTGTTTGATTCTTGATCATTGTAAGGAACAATGATTTCTTATACTCGTTGTAAGCAGCAATTGAATTTCTATCCATAATTGATATTAAAACAAACAACATTAACCATCTTATTATGTCCTTTTGACAGGAAAGAAACACTTGGGATTGGGAACATAATTTCATAGCGTGGACACGTTTTAATACGGTGGCAAGAACAATTTTCGGATGTCAAATGTGTTTGCTAAAGAGGACTTTGGCGCGTGGTGGTGAGAAGTTTGAGTGGATGTTAACCATAGTTTGGCTTGATCTAGTACATATGTATAAGGAGTTTAAATTTGATAATTATGGATTTTGAAAGTAATTCGACATGTCTTTTTAAAATGTTTTTAGTTATTTATATCCAATGAAAATGAAAATAAATCTAAAACATAACATGAAAATAAATATGCAATTAAAAATTAAATATGCAATAAAGAAATAAATTTGAAATATAACATAAATCTGCAATACATAATTAAATCTCCAGTGTAAATGAATAAAAATATGCAATACAAAATTAATTCTACAATTAAATGAATATAAATTTGCAACATAACATGAAAAGATCTACAATACAAAATAAATCAGCAATACAAAGTAAAATCTTCAGCTGTAAATGAAAATAAATATGCAATATAAAATAAATATGCAACTTAACATGAAAAAAATATGCAATACAAAATTAAATCCGCAATACAAAATAAATCTGCAAACAGAATAAAATCTGCAATAAAAAAATAAATCAGCAATACAAAATAAATCAACAATACAAAGTAAAATCTTCAATTTTAAAATAAAATATATCTGCAATACAAAATAAATCTACAACTTAACATGAAGAAAAATTTGCAATACAAAATTAAATTTTCAATACCAAATTAAATCTCCAATGTAATTAAAAATAACTCTGCAATATAAAATAAATCTGAAACTTAACATGAATTTAAATATGCAATACAAAATAAAACTTCAACATAACATGAAAATAAGTCTTCAAATTTTTGACAAATGTTTTGATTAGACTATTAACCTCCAATCATACACATCACTACGTTTTTCCAGAAATCCCTTCATCTTTCTAATCATAAATGTATGTCTTACTGTAATAAATATTGTAGAGAAACGCACAATTCTGCAAAAGTGACTTTCTAGTTTCAGTGTCTATAAATATATATGTTCTTAAAACAAATTTCAGTATCTTTATTCTATAAGATTTTAGATTTTTTTTATTTATTTATCTATCTCTCAAAAACTTTTCAGATGTTGATGAGTGTTATATTTGAGTAATTTATTTGCGTTTGGTGCTGATATCATGGAAAATGGAAAAACAGTGCAGGTCAAGACCGAAAAAAACGCTCATGCAAAGGAAATCCAACAACTTCATAATCATCACGAATTGATTATCGTTATGTTGAACCAGCAAAGCAAAGCGAAGGAAGATGCAATTGAATGGAGGGTGAAGTACGAGAGGAAGAATGCAAAGGTATGTCTATTACATAAGCAAATACCGGTTGAAAACTTTGATCTTGAGGTTGGGTGTGCGAGGCTTTCCGTGAGAGAGGAAGTGCTCAAGAAAGAATAGGAAGACATCAAAATACCAAACGTTGGATTTGACAAGATGCGTTACAGTTTAAAGGTTTTGGAGGACCATACTTTGATGAACCTGGTTATTAAGCATGATTATTACTGTTTTTCATAAAAAAATTTAATCAGTTTTTGAACTCTATGGTTTTAGTATTTTTTTTAACTTGGATAATTGTTTCTGATATATCAGTTGATTTTATGCTATTTACTTGGTTTTTACTCGATTCATATTAAACAACCATAAATATAACATTAAAAGAAATTTGCGATACAAAAATAAATCTGCATCATAACATGAAAATAATTTTATAATACAAAATCAATCTACAACATAACATGAAAATAAATATGCAATACAAAATTAAATCAATAATGTTAGCGAAAATTTTTGTAACTCGGTTAAAGGTTTATCTAATAAATTAGTTGATCTTTTGCACTTTACTTGGTTTTTACTAGATCGATAGAAAACAACCACAAACATAAGATGCCAATATATATATATATATATATATATATATATATGCATTAACAATAAATCTGCAATATAACATGAAATAACTATGCAATAGAAATAAATTTGCAACATAACATGAAAATAAATCTGCAATATAAAATTGAATCAAAAATGTTAATGTTTTTGAAATCGGTTAATTGTTTATCGAATATATTAGTTGATCTTTTGCTCTTTACTTGGTTTTTACTAGATTTATATTAAACAACCATAAACATAATATGCACAAAAATCTGCAATACAACAATAAATCTGCAACATAACATGAAAATAACTGTGCAATAGAAAATAAATATGCAATGTAACATGAAAATAGATCTACAATACAAAATCAAATTGACAATGTTAATGAAAAAAATTTTGAACTCGGTTCATGGTTTATCTAATATATTAGTTCATCTTCTGCTCTTTACTTGGTTTTTACTGAATCCATATTAAACAACTATAAACATAACATGAAAATAAATCTGCTATGTAAAAATAAATATGCATCACAACATGAAAATAACTCTACATCAAAAAATAAATCTGCAATATAACATGAAAATAAATTTGCAATAAAAATAATTCTGCAACATAACATAGAAACAAAATTTGCAATACAAAATTAAATCGAGAATCTTAATGATAATACATCTGGAACATAACATGAAAATAAATCAATTGACTATAAAAAAATTTTATCTACAACATAACATGCAATTAAATCTGCCATTTAAATAAGAAAAATCATGTCTTAACGAATACATAAGTTGTGAAGAGGTCAAACAGATAGATTATTTAGCTGAAGAACTATAATCTCAATCTGCCGTGGTAATGGATTAGTTGCTGAAACATCATTCATCGCAAATGGCGGTAGTTCGTCGAATATCTCAGCCGCAAGTCTTTCCCGGATGGTGTGAATATTCTGGTCACAAAGACCTTAAAAACTCTACCCCAAAGTAGGACACTTGATGTACTTGATATAATAAAAACCACAATTGCCTGAGTTTTTGTTCACTGGCACATCTTTCTTCATTATTTTGACCTCAAACTAAGCCAGAGACTTCTTCCTCATATTTACAAGGAGAAATCAGTTAAGCAACCATGACATCAATTTGCGTACGGGGTCGCAAATCCTGATAATTTCAGCATCATTTGCATGACTAGGGATATAGTCATATATATATTCTCGTCTTGAAGTTGACGTCAACAGCTATCCAATGATCAGTTTTGACATAGAAACAACACTACAGATTGGCAATATCAACATGCCAACTCTTATTAATTTTAGAGTTATCAGAAGCACAACTAGTGAGTTGCTCGACATATTTTTCGTAAACATGAATTTCTTGGGACTCATTTCGAAGTCAGGGAAATCGTTGATCCAAATGACCAGCGATCATGGATCCCAAAATACAACTTTGGGTCTGTAAGGCGAGTTTGGATGCATGTATCTCAACAGAAAAATCTTCAGCGTTGCCTCTAAGTGCTGCAACGAGATATGTCAAAGTAAGTAAATAAATCTGCAGAATTAAAAATACAAAACTGAAATACAACAAAAAATGGCAATAGAATAAATAAATCTACAAAAAAACTTCAAAATAAAATAAAAACTACAAATGAAAAAAAAAATATGTGAAAACAAATATGCAATAGAGAAAGATAGAAAAATAAATATGCGAAAATATATGCAATATAAAATAAATCTGTACTAGAAGAAAAAGACTACAATAGGAAAAAGAAATATGTGAAAACAAATCTACAATAGAAAAAGATATAAAAAATATGTAACAAATAAACAAAACTATAAACACATACAAAAGAATTCAACTTCTGCATCCGAGCTTCCTATAAGTTATTCCGTGTAATAAGAAGCGAAGAGGTCACTATAAATAACTATATAGTTAGTTGAAGGTTGTGTGATACATACTCATCAACGGTTATGAAGTCCAACAATGCACGAAGCTTGTCCTTTACCACAACATCCATTGGATTATAGTCATTTATTGAAGTTACAACACCGGTATGATGCATTTCACTGTTGAGTTGCGTGCGTAAAGATCAATCTGAGTAGATACCAATGTAGGGACTCTCTTTTCTATTGGTGTAGCCTCATCCAAACCTCGAATTGCATTCAACATCAAATTAAGTGATTTCCCCATAGCTTTGTGGCCCAACTTCATCATCTCATCCTCCTCATTAGAACTAGAGGCTATTGTTTGGTCCTCCTTTGCCACATTTTCTGTAATATCTTCAACAAAATCAGAGTCAAGTGAGATTGGTTTTCCAACTTTCTTTTCATTCTTCTTCGTTTGATACACCTTTTCTTGCTTAACTTTCATTTTCTCCTCTGAACCCTCTGTTTTGTTCCTTATACTCATACGAACTTTATTATCCCTAGCCACCACATCTTTCTTTTCCTTTTTCGAAGGAGAGAATTCTTTCTCATTGGTGATCTTTCTCTTATTTTCCACCTTGAGACTAGGAGATCACAAAATTAAATCTCCTAATTTTAATACAGGGTACAATGTCTATAAGTATATACACTAATGCCTATAAATAAAAATTCACACATAAGATATACTGCATCTATTCCTGGATACTCGATGTTTTGTATTTTTCACACATATTAATAAAACTAACTTTTTAATTTTTCTAATACTTATTCATTAGTTTAATAACACTAAATATCATCTCTCTCCATTCACTATTGGTTAAAAATAAAAGTGAAGCCAATAGTTATGAAGTGCAATTCCCGATACCATAAATATATATATATATATATATATATATATATTAACTTTAATCTAAAACCTCAAGTATTGTGGAACAAAGAAAAAAAATCTAAAACATCATCCTTTTAGGAACGGAGGGAATACTTTTCAAAATGGGATAACTAACCGTCATGTCAATTTTCTCATATGTCATTTCTCTTTCAGCAGACCTTCCTTTACCCTCCTTCAAGATCCGCACATCAGCTTGTAATGCATCAATCTATCCTTCTAAAGTTGTGAAATGACGAAGAGGAAACAACGGCGACAACGAAGACGAAAGGTTTTTATGATTTTTATGTAAGTAATGTAAATTTTTTGTTTTATGAGTTTAATTATTTTTTGGTGTAAAAATAATCAAAAACGGCAAACTTGTAACTGTTTCAAAAACCAGTCTTTTTAGACCTTTTACACAAAATATTGAGTTAGTCTAGTCATATCATACAAAAGGTTAAGTTAGTAATAGCAATATAATTTTGGGTCATTCTGATGCATTTTTACTATTTTTTATCTTAAAGTTTGACTCACATTAACCTATTCAAAGCTAATGGGTCGGGTTTTACCTGATTTTTACCTCTAATTACGAATTGGGCAATACTGCGGTTTTCTGAACCAGCCATATTATCGTGGTTTGATCCATGCTCACACATTTTTCCAACAATATTTTAGTGAAAAAAATTCATTAGAGGATTTTGTTATAGTGACTACTCAAGGAGTCGAGCCACCGAACTGATTCAGCGAGAATAAGGATCCTCTTCTTTTAGTCTGATTTAAAAAGCAAAGTCCTCACCTCGATTTTAATATCGTTTATCATTTCTAACTTCTTCTATTTCGTCATATTTTTTTGTATGGTTTGTTAGTGATTGTCTAGTTTGTTACATCAAAAAACATTTACTTGAAGATGTAACTAATGAAACTGTGATAAAAAAAATTCAAGTATGAGTGAATCTAGAGTATATATGTAGACGAAGTTTTGATAATTTTATATATTATATTATATTTTAACATTTTTCCCCTGGTAAAAAAATTCTAACTCCGCCACTGGTTGCTCCCATGTCTGATCTCCCTAAATTGAGCTTTTCCTCGCGCTTACTTCTTCTCTAGGCTAAGCTGCCTCTCAGGACGAACCACCTTGGGCCATAATTACTTTGGGAATACCTCTTCTCTAGGCCAAATTACCTCTGGGTCAAGCTCTCTTAGGTTGGGGTCCGCCCTCCACCTATCCGTTCTTGGGTCGAATCCAAACCATGTTGGGCCTTCTCTTTACTCTTTGGATTTTTCCTCTGGTGAGCCTCTTTTTTGTATGCACTAGCGCTCCAACTGTTCGGTAGAAAGATTTTTAAATTCTCCAGACTGATTGCCATATTCCCGAGGGCATCATAATGTTCTATCCACCAGGTCTTGACAATATGGTTATCGTAGAGGACATACTATTCTATGTCTATAGAATCTATGTCCAATTGTGTAGACTTTTGATTACTCTATCCGAGCTTTGTCTCGGTTATTTCCCAACACTATTTGCATTTTGGTGGGTTATAGTATCTTGCTTAGGAGAATGAGTTTCAACTCGACGTCCAATCTTTTGCTCGAGTACACGTTGCAAAAAAACTCTACATTTAGTAGTTACTTTTTACTGTGTGATGAATAGTGATTGTGGCATCCTATCAGGTCTTATAGAGAAAAAAAAAGACTAGAACCTCTCGTATTTTTACTATCCTGTTAACGAGCTTAGACTATCTCCATCCATAAATACCCTTATGGTATCTTAAGAATTTTTTAATAATATTTTAAATCATTTAGAAACTCTAATCTTAGTAAATTAAAATTCTTCTCCAATGGTAGAACCCCTATGGAGTTCTTAAAAAAAGTTTTTTGAAAAAACATTATTTGAGTAATGTTTGATTGTAGAAAAAAAAATAAAGAGTTTTCAAAGAAGAAAAAATAATGTTTCGTTTAGAAAGATTAAGAAGAAGAAAAATTCATTTATGGATTGATACAATTGACACAACAACAAAATAACATGTTTCAATTACATATAAAACATGTGACATACACAAACAACAAAAACAACAGAGTTTTCAAACATCGGATGATAAAGTGTAGAAAAAGGTGTTTGAGACAGTTACCAAATGTACTTAGAGAAATTTTTGTGTGATTTATTGGATGATTTAAGTGGCCTGAAATTAGACTTCTACACTTAATGTAGATTCTGGTTGGTATTGAATCCTAAAAGAAACAAGGCAATATCGATATGATAAATGAATATAAGACCTTACTTTTAAACAAAGAACCCGACTAATGTATTGTGCTTAGGCGCAACCACAAGTCACAAGAGGCAATTGTAAGAGAGGCAATCAGGAAAAAGACAATAGAGTTGTTGTAAATTGAAAATCATCAGGCGTCATCAAAGTGGGCTATTTGCAGAATCTATTGTGCAGAGGATTGACCTGAGAGAGGATGCTTCCACTCATCAGTCCATTGGAGGAATTCATCAAACCAGATAGATCATTGTTAAGACTTCCAAGCAGTGAACGTCATGTTGACATAGTTAGTGATATCAACAACAAGAGAAAAACTTGTACTCTTAAATTGGCATTGCGTGATACAAATCAGTTACAAACTCAAAAACTAAAAGCTAGCCAAGTACCTGAAAGAAGCAGAGATATTTTAGAGCAGGATTATTAATCTAGTACTTGAAAGAAGCAGAATAGTCAATTTGAGACTGATTAGATCCAAATCCATGAACAATGTGTAGATTTAAGTGAAATAGAAGGAGTTAATCAAATACATCTAAGATGCATTCAAGCATTAGCATTTAAATATTACAAGTATTTGCAGCAAACTACAAACCTGATTTACTATAGAAGACCAAAACTGCATCTACAAAATTGGGTCAAATTTGGCTATTAGATTATTCTACCATGAAGAACAGATAATTTCCCAGTTATAGCGATGAAAGTGGAAACCTCATAGACTTTGAGATAACTTCAAATTCGCAAATTCAACAAACAAAGAACCTATTCGAAAGCTAATTCCATAATCATTCAATTACTAGAACTCTAATTTCAACAAATCTCATGTTCTAGGTTCATTCATAAATCCCAACAAGCTCGATTCAACATCAAAAGTAGATCAATAAAAGTCATCAAATCTATAGAAAATTCGTAAAAGAGGAGAAATAGGAATCAAAACGTACGTGGATGTCGTCGACAAAATTTACCGTCAAACGCCTTCCAGTTTTGGTGTCGACAACAATTTTTTTTCTTTTTTCTCCCAACCAATCACGAATTGACATGTGTGAGATCCTAATTGGTTTCTAAAATTTTCTAAAATATTGTTCTTTTATTCTTAAAAAAACACATCTGAAAAATCCATTAGATCTCCTAATAGAGAGGCTCTTACGTACTGTTCAATTTCCCACTTAGTAGTAAAAGATTAGTCTTCTCATTCTGGTTGCAGCTCGAACTCAAGCTTACTTGTGTACTTTTGCTTATCCTTTGCTTTTAATATACATGTTTGACACACTAAGTCCTTTTTCCCCTTTTTGTAATTGCAGCCCAGCGCCGGAGGGACGATTTCTCTCACGAGCTCGATGATTTCCTTGTGTTCACTGTTCACCCGTCATGGACCTTCTAGTTGGAGTTCATTCACTCAAACCTTAGTTCTAGACCTCTCTTCTCGACTTAGAGCTTCTACCATTGTGGAACGCGATGGGCTCTACCTTGACAAAATTGCAGGTTAGTCGCACTTTGAAACTTTGGATTTTTTCCGTATTCGTGATTATTTTTTATTGTTATTGTTTTTTATTATCTCTTGATATTTTTCCCAAGTACCAATATGTAATTATACCACGTTGTGAGGAAAGGTAAGCGCGTTCCAGGGTAGCCTTTTGAGGAGCCCTTGAGACACTGCATACTCTATAATCAACCCATTTGCACTACTTCTGAAAATAAAGAAACATTGCAACATTTATCATTGTTAAATTCTAGATTATATTGCAAAAAAAAAATATGTAATTGAATCATATATTAGAATAAACTCGATGTTTACTCATATATTTAAGGTATGACATAATAAATTTGCTTATTTTGGTCCAGTCATAATGAAAATTTTTTTACAAATTTCCAACGGATATCCACTGAAAAACCATAAGATTTTCCAATCAAATGAGTTTTGTTATACTGCATGTTCTCAAGAAAAAATCATAACTAGCTATTCACAAGCCAAAGTTTGGAATAAATTTCTTGTATTCTTAAAACAAATACATGGTAAAATATGTTGAGCTAGTCATCCACCTTGTAGACCATTTAGATACTTATAGTAGAAATTGACGAATATAGTAGATGGTCACGTGTGTATCCATTGACAACACGAAACATTGGTTTCAAAAAATTCATTACCCAATATGTTAAAACTACAACTTCTTAATTATAATAAAAGGAAAGTTAAGCTTGGTAACTCTGCTAAATTTACTTCACAAACTTTTAATGACTATTATATATTAATAGATATCGATGTAGAGCATTTAGTTGTCCATGTCCACACACAAAATGGAATGGTTGAGTCATTAATTCAATGGCTGTAAGCCTACAACTAATTGCAAGACCATAAATATTGAGAAAAACTCACAATTTCAATATGAAGACATGCCATGTTGTAACATTGGTCTAGTTACAACTAAGCACATATTATAAATATCCTTCAAGTCAATGAACATCTAGGCAAAAAGGTTAAAAGTAACTCAACTTTATGCATTTATGTGTGTGATTTTTGTACTTATATCCTCACCGTAATGAAAATAAAGTTGAAATAAAGATTATGAATATGTATTGGATATATGTCACTGAGTATCATTAGATACCTTGAACAGAAAACTAGTGATATGCTTACATTACATTTTGATAATTATCCTTTTAGTGAAGATGAATCTACTATTAGGGGATAAATTAAATAATAGCTAAAAGATATTACATGTTGTACGTTAGAGCTAGGAAAATTATCCGTTATATCCAATCTGATTCGATATTTGCGACGATTCGAACCTAAAAAGTCGGAATATCCGTAGCGATTCAAAGCAAATACAAAAATTAGTTATCCGTATAAAAAACAAATAGCAAATGCTAAATTTCAAAAGACCAGATATTTGATTCGCTCTATATATTACATATATACATATTACACTATATAATTTATATATTTTCACATACTCAATAAATAGAAAACTTAAATGGAAATGATAGTGCAAAAGTTCATACAAACTAATAAGTACTAATGTGGAAATGATAAAAAAATTTGCATCAGAGTGGAAGAAGATATTTTCTTCGATGTCATTTACTATTTACAAAAATAAAACAATCATTTTCCAATATGTGCGTCTAACTTTTGACCTTTTGTTTAATATTTTATCTAAAAACTAGTTGATTTTAATTATTTGCTACTTATATGATAATTTAGACATAAATAAAGTATATTTGTGTAGAAGTTATTAATATGTTTTGATATTTGTTGAATTGAAATGAGAAAACCAGATATCCGAAAAATATTTGTGAAATTACAGGATATCCATAAGTCCGAATATCCGTGTTTTTCATGAGAAAATCAAATCGCCAAATTAGATATCCGTCAAAAAAAACAAGTAACAAATATTGAATTTTTACGACTGATCCGCTCTGTGCCTAGGCCTAGTGTACGTCATCTTTAGCATATCTTGACCCTCTACAAAATAACGTGTAGTGGAATTTAAAAAATTGTACACTTTCAAAATTTGAAAATGAATTACTAGATGCATTAACATATATAAATTGAGTGGCAAAATCATATATATATCCGCTACTAATGATTCATCAAATGTTAATGTTTCTAAAGAATAAAACACATAAACATAAGATTTAGTTGAAAAGAGAAAGATCAATGGACTCTAAAGATAAAACCCTTTAAAGAAAAAAATTGAAAGAACAAAATGAAAAGATTTCAGGAGAATCAAATTAAACTGTCTAAAATGCATATATGAAAGGTCTTTCGATACAACCAAATAGAAAGCCCATAAGGCGTCAATAAGACGAACATAATATAGAAAAATATGAGATATCAATTTACTATGCCCATACTAGAAACTTATGGGTTAGAAATGAGAGAATATATTAATAGAACATTCTCTTTCTCTATTTCTAAACACATGAATCATGAAAATGATGATAGAGAACATGGGTGGACCCACATGAAGCATAGCCTATGCAGTTTACCTATCTTATTTTACGCTATTAACATTATATCATATGAAGCACAGCCGTATAGGTTCACAAATAATCCAAGAGAAACATGAGGTTAATCCACATAAATTTTTTAAATCATTTACAAAACTGTTTTTCCAAAAATGTTGTGGCACACCAAGTTAATTTTTATGTGCAACTTCCACCATGTTAGTTAAGTAAACTAAAATTATAAATAATTTCAATATGAACATGAAAATAAAGAGATACGACCCCAAAATAAAAAATGAAATTATAGTTAAAAATTTTAGAAGATGAAAAATTATAACTTATTTATGTATGATATTTTGTTTGATGTCAATATCGATATATCTTTGGATATACGGTTTTATATAAGTTCAACTTGGCAATTTTTTATTTTGGGACCACCACTAATACAGAACCAACATCAGTATTAGAGTGCCATAAAAAGCTTAATTAGGAGAAATGACAAATAATAATGAAAACTGAATTACTTTCCCTTAATAAAAAAATTATTATACCTTAAGATGTAATGACAATCGGATGTAAATGGGTCTTCATGCAACACCAAAAAGGTGAGAGAAAAATAAAACCACAAAATATAAAACACGACTTGTGGTTCAAAGTTTTTCTCAAATATCGAGAACAAATTATGAAGAAATGTATGCAATCACATTGAGGTATAAAGAGCCTTACATCTTTTTTGAACTTAAAATGCACTTTATGCACGCTATGATTACATATTTATATAGATCGCTTGATATTTATATTTATATGAATATCTCTTAAGAATTTAAGACAATCACTTTATGTATCGAAACAATATGGACGCGTGTGGTATAATCACTCAAGTGACTTTTTGTCGAGAAAAAGATATATTAATAATGTGATATGCCCTTGCATATTTATTAAAAACTTATCAAATGGATTTATGAACATAGTTGTAAATATTGGTGAGCTACACATGATTGAAACTTAAAAGGATCTTGGTGATGCAATAACTCATATGAAAAAGAATTCAAAATGAAAGATCTTGTTTGAAAATTGTTCAAAGATAATCTTGCATGTTTTCTTAACTTAAAAAATGTTATATCAAAAACGATAAGACAAAACACATTCCTCCCATATTTTTCTCATACGCAAAAAAATTGAGAAAAACTAGGAAATTGACGTCCGATATTTTTTAAAAGCGGAAAAAGTCATTTAAACCACAAACTTTTAAATTTAGGCTATTTAAACAACAAACTCTTAAGTTAGCCAATTAATTCCCAAAGTTTTAATTTGAAAACCATTTGATTGACTTTGCATATTTAAATTTGATGCTAGTCAACAGTTAAATATAACTAACAGTGTTATAACACCGTTAGATAAAGAGCTAATAAAATCAAATAAAGTTGGGGAGAAGAAACTAAGAGTTCCTCGAGAGAAAGATCTGTTAGTAACAAAGACTAATGCTGAGCGTGAGCACAAGTTGTAGGTTCTTCATATTTACTCAAAAAGGTACTCATTTTAATGATGGATATTACACACTGGGTTTATTACACTAGGTTTAGAAGGTGGTGCAGCAGAATATAGTGGACATTTACATGAAAACCACGCAATAATAGACCGATTCACTGGCTAAGATTAAGCTTCCTCTCGTCATTCACAGCCCAACAAAGCCAGAGAATTCAAGTTATGATTCTCAGAAATTGCTAACACCAAAGAGCAACAACGGCTCTGGTGTGTTCAATGGGAGCATGCCTTTCTTCTAAGCATCTGTTTTACCAAGTTCAGATGAAAAATGCAGGTCATTCTTATAGACTTTTCTAGCAAAGAAAGATTAATTCTTATAATGTTCTTTTATTAGTTAAAGTGTCATTTTCATAGGATTTCGAGAGGTTGCTTTTCCACCTTTATAGTTTATACCATGTGACAATAACAATAAGGATCCAAGTATCCAACAGTGTATTAGTAAAGATTCAATGCTTTACCATATGGTAACAGATACACTAATAAAAATGGTAGACTAATTAAACAACTCTCTCTTAATGTTCATTCTGTAGCTAACTAGCAAGCATCAGAGAGGTACATGGATCACTTCATTCGCTTTGGGTATCATATGGCATTTGCAGATCCACCCATTATCTCTGTATCTAACATGCCTAACATGTTTGGAACTTTTCTTTCATATATTTGGACATTGTAGTATCTCAGTCTTTGGATCTCTTGCTCCATAATCTTTAGCCTTTGAAGTAAAGCTTCTACACCCTTAGTAATTCCACAGAAACAAGGATCGACTTTTTCCAGCTCATTGGTCACCGGTACATAATTATTTGCATCAGGGTTTTCCCTGGTGGGAACTTATAGTCTTGTGCTAAATTGTACAAATCATGTTTACCATTTTTGCAATACTTCTCTGAAATCATCATCAGAGAGGAGGTTGCGGGCTAAATCAGATCCAGCTCTTAGAACAGTCTTACCTGAATCTAGAACAAAGTCTCATGTGTGTTGATAGTCATACATAGCTTATGCAAGAACTGAGGATAATGCTTCTCTTAATTAGTCTATATTACTAATATATCTTTCTCTCAAGGAAGCCTCAGTTATCGAACGACGTTAATTATTGACTAACCTCATATTTAAATATGCGAAATCAATGAAAGTGTTCTGAATGGTTTTCAGTGAAAAATTCGGGTATTAAATGGTTCACTTAAGATTTTCTTGTTTTTTTTTTTTTGTCAAAAAGATTTTATTGTTTAAATGGCTGTAATTTGTGACAAAAAAAGGCTTAAATTTGAAAGTTAACTAGGTGTCTAGCCCGCGCCCTGCGCGGGCACTGAATTAACTTAAAGATAATAGAAATTGTTTACAACAATTGTAACTATAAATGTCGGTTCAAAAATTTAATTGACGAATACACATATAAAATAGTTCTAAAACATTAATAAACATGTAAAAAATGCATATACATAATATATAATATAAAATTTATACGATTTATATTCAACATATATTTAAAATCAAATATATTGTATCAAAATAATGTTTAAAACTGTTATATTGATAAGTCCAATATATGTTTAAAATAACAAAATATATGAGTTATAATAGTAATATTACATCAAAGTTGCTAATTACATCAATAATAATAACATTTTGATTGTCTTTTTTCTTTTTTGGCGTGGATATATTGCTATAAATTAATACCAATTTATATAATATAAAAACAATAAATTTAAGAGTTATAATAAATTGGAGACAATATTTATATGATCACTTTTAATTTTTGATGTAGTTAAATTTTAAAAATTGAATTGAAAACATGTAGATGACAATAAATCTAACATCTCTCTCAACCTTTATAGGTTTTGGTTCTCTCTCTATCTCTCGCTCAACTCTATCATGAACTCACAATATCAAATAAAGAAAAATAGAGGAAAATACACTTTTCAGTGTTACAATTTGAAAAATAGGTACTTCTCAAACTTAATTAGTATTAGGTATTTTTAGTTAACAAATGTCTATTATCTTTGTTTTAATTATTTAGTTCCAAAATAAGTTTTGATTAATAAATTTGTTCTGTTTTTAAATAAAAAATTTACAAGAAAGTAAATGTCTCGCTATTTCTCTTTTTATTTCTTTTTGTTCTTAGGTTATGTAAATGTCTTTGTTTCCTTTGCTTGGATGTGTGTTAACTATCAGTGTATAATTTTCATGACGACAACAAAAAATTTATGTTTTTAACCATTGACAAACTCTAATTATTCTTTCTATTTTCTTTAATGGCGATTGGAGTAATTTTAGGTGCTTTTAAAAAAGCATATACAATCTCTAATTTCCTTTGCAAAGGTTTTATTTTTTCCTATCCGCAATTTGGGGTAAGCTTGATTTTGTGAATTCTGGTTTCTCGTTTTGAATTATGATTTTCGTTCATCGTTCACGATTCAGCTTGCACCGTTTACCATTCACCGATCACCATTAGCTTTTCACGAGTATACATTTACTATTCACCATATTATATTTGACTATTCACCAAAGTGTTTGAAATTTTCCTGAAAATAAGTGGAGAAAATCTATGAATTTTTATTTTAGTTTTTAAACATAACGATGCTTAATGATAAGAAAAGGTTAGTTTTGACATTATTGAATATGTCTCATATCTATCATGATTTCTTTTAATAAGTATATCA
>OVBE01007011.1:0-19037 GCA_900406425.1 Iberis pinnata | reverse complement strand
ACCGAAATATATATACAAAAACGAAAAAAATCCTCGTCAAAATACGGGTTTCTACATATCATGGTAATGTTTCTTTCCATGCTAGTGATGCTTTTCTTCCCGCTCCCAACAAGTTTGAGGCGGAACTCCGCTGCATTCTCTGGGCTTTGACAAGTATGTCTGACCTTTGTTTGAGTGTTATAGAAGTTTGGTTTGATTTCGGCAACATAGTTGAAGCAATTAATAATCCATCAATCTTGTCAAAATATAGAAGCTTACTTTTGAAGATCTCCACTGTACCAGCCTCTGTTACCTCTTGTTCGTTCTTCTCATAATCTCCTAGAGCCAACTCCCTAGCTAGAGATATCGCCAAAAGTGTCTCAAAACATGGAAAGTGGAAGACAACCCAAAAGGATATTGCAAAGCCATAAATTCAAGTACTGAAAGGAAGAACGTTGAGTCTGAAAATTCTGTAGATTTTAGAAGCTTCAGTAATGATGCAGGGAAAGAGATCGACTGATCGAGCTATACTTAGAAACCTAGAGATTGCAGATCGATCGATATGCATACTTGGATTGATCGATCCAGTTGAAAAGAAAGTTTCCGGGAAGAACGATTGATCCATCCATTGAACCAAATCTCGAAAAAGACGAGATCGATCGATCCCCCCTGCAGACTGTTGAAATTTCTAACCAACTAACCAAACTCAAGATCGAATGCTTAGAAGAGCCTGATACTTCTGAAGAAGAGTTGGTGTACTATGATGAAGCTTCTAACCAGATTATCCCACTAATAAGACTTCAAAAACTACAAGATCCAGGCGAATTTTTAGTCCTAGTCAAGATCAAAGGGGTGATCTTCATGGACTCACTCTGTGAGACAGGGGCTAACGTTAACGTTATGTCCAAAATGGTTGTTGAAAAGTTTGGACTAGAAGGCATTAAACGATCAGAGTTAGCTTTTACACTAGCTAACAACTCTGTACTATCCTCAAGTAGATTGATCTCTAATGTGATGGTACAGGCCGAAGATTGTGTTATCCCGCTCGACTTCCATGTTATAGATACTAGGGGAAATACAGATGTGCAACTGGTGCCGCGAAGACCTTTTATAGCATTTGTAGGAGCTGTTATAGATATGCCAAAAAGCACATCTACCTTACAAAGATCAAGAATGGCTACTATTATCCAATAATACCCAACAATAATGCTTCTAAGATCAATATGATGAAGAAAAGGAAGGTAGCACCGAAACCTCAAGCTGAATCTAGTGCTAAATAGATCATACGTGGAGTCTTGAAAGAAGAAGTTAAAACATCAAGCAAGAGAGCAACCCCTAGGATCAAAAAGAGGGGTAAGATAAACTTGACAAAGTTATAGGAGGATCCCCAACCGATCTTAAAGTCTCAAGCATCAAATGGAGATGAAGTCAAGCACATGGTGAAGAGTAAAGAAACTACAAAACATCCCTCAAAGGTCAAAAGCAAAATCCAAAAGAAATAAAAAAGATCAACAAGGACATTCATCTGATTTTGGTTCCTTAAACGCTGGTTGAAGACGGAATTGAGTACAAGGTAAAGTGCAAAGGAACCTCAAAACCTTTTTCAAAAGTTAAGGCATTCTTTCCCTCAGATCTTAAGGACAAAGGGGAAGACTATTCGAAAAAGATAATGAGAAAGGTTCTGAAGATGAAAATTTCAGACGATGGTAGTTCCAGCAAAGCATCTATTGGTGCTAACTCAGCTCCAACTTAAAAGGGTGAGTTCGTCAAGCTTTTGACATTAAATAAGCGCTGAGTGGGAGGCAACCCACTAATTAGGTGATTTAGATTAGTAATATTTAGTTTTGAGTCAATTTAACTTTTGGGAGACTAACCTTTTTATTTTTAGTTGTGAGTTTATAAGTGTTTCAAGAAAATAAGAAACTGGTTGGAGGTTTAGGTCAATCGATCCGTCTATGGATTGACCGATCACTGAAAGATGATCATTTATACAAAATGAAAGATCGATCGATCCATCAACATTCAGACTTACACGATGATACATATTGATCGATCTGTCTATGGGTCGATCGATCCAAACGATCAGGAAATTTCCGTACTCCTAGATCGATCGAGCCGTCTATCGATCGATCGATCCATCGATGCTCAGGTAAGTTCTTACATTTGAACTCACATTTTTTGATTTTTCAGGTTGTTAAGGTCTTTTTCCTTTTCTTGGGTTTATTTTCACACCGGGACGGTATGATTTAAGTCTTGGGGAAGGGTATAGAGTTACTAACTATGTTTTGAGTTTTTTTGGATGTTTCATCATTCCGGTGAAAAATTTCAAAATTTGTCTTGTTTTAGATGGTCCAGTCGAGTCAAAGGAACAATGATCAGAACCTGTGATGATTATTAGCCTAATATGAGTTTAGAATTGATTTCTATTTGATTACTGATTTAGATAAACTAATGTTTTTAAGTTCGGAACCCCATTAATTGATTGATATACTTCTGAAAGTTCTAGTCTTTTGCATTGTTGATGATTTGATGCTAGCTCTAATTTGAATATGACTTAACTTTGATCTTTAATTATCTTATCTATGGTAATTGGAATACTTTGAGCTAGGTATTTTTGTCTTTAGTCCTCTGTAAAACTAACAGTTCTTTCAGTTCGATTTTGATCCCCTTCTTCTTCCTTTCAATAAAAACGGTACAAAAAAGGATTGAAAGCATGATCTAGAAATCCACAGTCAATCCCAGAAAAAACCATATGCTAAAAAATAATATAAAAGCAGTAAAAAAAAAGAAGAAAGAAAAAAATGAATAAAGAAGTGAGAAAAGGTGGAGGAAATGACAGGATCCGAAGTGGCTCGATACTCGAATTGGTATGAGGACCCTGAATGACGGATACTCTAGAGTATTGATCGATATCCCATAGGTAAGAACGCACTTGTTTGTACTTAATTAAATCTAATGAGCTGGTTGATATGATTTGATAGTTCGATTGATTTTGGATTTAGAGTAGGAAGTATGCTGGTTAGATTATGTGGTGGTGAACAATTTATTATGCAAAGGTTGTCTAGAATTAGTGTCTTTTAGTTTTTGATTTATGAATTTAAGGTTGCTGAGATTCTGGGAGTTCTTGTGTGGTTTTCAAACCTCTTCTCTAGATTTGGGACTAGCAAAGATCTAAGTCTAGGGGAGTTGATATCACTCGATTTTAATGCTTTATAGTGGGTATTTATACTTTCTATTTGGAATCAATTGAGTACTTTCCATGTGTTTTTGGTATGTTTTCAGGATTTTAGGTATTTAAGGTGTTATGGAGCAAAATGATGGTTTTTCAGAAGATTTCAGGATTAATTGGGTAAAATGAAGATGAATGGATCGAACCCATGTAAGACAGATCGATATAGGACCTATATGAAGAGAGATCGATTGATCCATGCCTGGATCGATCGATCCAAAGCCCCAAGAGATCTATGTATAATCATATCGATCGATCCCCGAAAGAGAAGAACGACAGATCGATCGATCCCCACTTGGATCGATCAATCCTTGCACCCGAACCAACTTGGAAATTATCAAAAGAACGCATTCATCCTCAAGACTTATGAAGAGTTTTTCTTATTAGATTAGGTTTTACTTAGTTTTTAGATGATTATAACTAAAGCCTTAGGCTTAGTTTTACAAACACATAGAACATACACATAGATTTCAACTTTTTTTTAGAGCTTTTCAGAGAGAAAGAGATTTTCAACTCTGTATTTGGAGAAGATATATGAAAATATATCTTTTACTTTTAAATATAATATGATTCCTTTATGTGCTTTCTTTTAATGATAATGATTGTTGATTGCTTAGTCATGTCTGAGCAGTCACCTTGTTAGGTTTTAGGGTTTATCCTGGGGAAATCAGGATTTGATGGTTAGGGTTTGACATTATGAATTTGAATTGTAGGTTCTTAGTCTAGATTTGTTATTATTGCTTGAATTAGCCTAATCACCTAGTTCATGATATTAGGTTAATAAATACAAAGGGGTTTGGTCTAGAAATCTAACATAATCTAGATGAGTAAGTGTTTCTGCTTGTGGAAGTATTGTCTTTAATGCTTATGTACATATCAAATCTGAAATCATCGCATGATTGAATTTTTTAAATATGGCGGGAGTTTTTATTTGGGTAGTTCGATTATAGGGGTCTAATACTTCGGGAGAAGATTATTCTATATTTGTCTTTTGAGTTGAGAACCTCTTTCATTAATAAATCTTGTATCTCAACCTGAACTTGAAACCTGATAACCTGTGGAATTCTCTAACGCCTAGTGTTTTCCTAATTGCTTGCAAACCGTTGTAATTAACTGTCTTTGAATTATTTCTTTAAATCAAACACTACTTCTTATTACTATCTTAGCTAGAAACGAAAGTCTAACTGAGAGTCATACGATCGGGTCTCTGAGGCATTCAACCATTTTCTATACTACGAGGACTTGTTCTCATTAGTGGAGATTTAGGATATAATCCTGAGCGTATCACCTTTCTTCCCACACTAGTCCTACTCAAATCATCGAGGATAATGTTTTTCAGGTTTGGGGGGATTTGAGCTTAAATGGAGTTGAAACTACAGATTCTAGAAAAAACTGATTCTTTGACATGGACGAAGCTAGAGGCAGCTGCTAGAGTCAAGCCTGTTCTTGGTGAAAAGCTATCTATTTCAAAGGAGAATGAAACACCTTATGTTCCACCACCTTATATTCCAAAGTTTCCATTCCCATCACAGTTCAAGAGGGAGATAATGGCGAAATACTCAGAAAACTTTGAGAAATTCATGAAGGAGGGGGAAGCTCAAGGAGTGTTGGTACCAAATGATGAATGTAATGCCTTAATAGTGGAGAAGCAAGAAGATCATGGCTCATTCACTCTACCATGTTCACTAGGATCATTGACCTTCAACAAATGCCTATGCGATTTAGGAGCTTCCATCGACTTGATGCCCCTATCTGTTTCTAAGAAGATGGGGGTTCAATGAGTATAAAGCTTCCAACATATCTATGATTTCAGATAACACATCCATCAGGAACTTTCATGGACTTTTGGAGAACTTGTCCATCAAGATTGGGAGTGTATAGATACCCACAGACTTTATGGTTTTGGATATGGACAAAGAACCAAAAGATCCATTGATCATGGGAAGGCCATTCTTAGCTACGATTGGAGCTGTGATCAATGTCAAGAAGGGCAACATTAGGTTGAACATAGGGAATGGTCCAAAGATGATCTTCAACATCAAGGACAAAACAAAGAAACCCACAATCCAAGCTCAGCTATTCTCTATCAATGAGATGGATGAGGACAATCATGAAGATGGGTACTCAAGCAGCGATTCATTGGAGGATGCGTTGGAGAAGGACTCAAACAAGGTTTCAGAGCATAAGGAAGCATTTGGGGTTGTCAAAGAGTCAGATGAAAAAGTTTCTGTAAGATTAGAGGAAACAAGAAAGCTGGGGATAACAACTAATGAGAGCAAACTGCCCATTTCAGGAGAAGCAGATTATGAGCTCAAGCACCAGCTTGAACATATTCCACCTCAGAAACCCACTTTGGGAACGACAATTCTGAAAATTGTTTTGATTCTTAAATCCCAACAATGGACCTCAAGAGTCGTGACCAAGTGTTTCTGCTCAACCCAATGCCCGAGCACTATTCAGGGAATGTAAACCCAAAATTTCTCAGGAACTTCATAATCAAGGAGATTCTACTAGATGGATCAGTCACGCTTGTTATGGAACCTGATAAGGAATCAAAAGTGAACTACCAAACCAACACGAACAAGGGTGGTTGGATAAGTCCATGAAGAAAACCTGGTAAAAGGACCTCGGTTCTCCTCGGACAATTGTCCCGGGTCAGTAAAATTAAAATAGGAAGTCAAGCTTAGTGACTTTAAACAAGATCACTTGGGAGGAAGTCCCATGTCTATCCCTGTACATAGAAAATTTTAAATTTACTTTTGGTGTTTCTTTTGACGCATATAAGTTTTTGCTTCGTTTGATGTTTTAGGTACCATTGATTTTGATTAAGGACACTTGGTATATGGAAAAGAGGAAAGCAGAGTCAACTTGAGGAAGTCACAAGCGAGCCTAAACACTTTCACGTTGAGCCCAAGAAGTTTCTGATCGAGCCCAATACTTTCCACATCGAGCCAAGGACAAGGCGGCCACATTAACTCGATCTCCACTACAGCCACTTTTTTCAACTCAACCTGAATACAATACCACTTCAACCCCTTTTCACTGCATATACCATAACATATTTTCTATTTGTTGTTGCTTTTTGGTCCTAACTTCTCTGTCGAATTTTTATTACACAAAATATTGTGTAATCTAAGTTTAGGGGAGAGTTTAGGAGGTATCTAATCATGTTTACTTGTTTTCTTATTTCAATTTTGCATCTAAGGCATGAAAAACCAAAAAATTGAAATTTTTTCGAAAATTGATTTAAAAACAGAGTGTCATGTAGTTGCATTAGCTTGCTAGGATTGTATTTAGGCTTGTTAGGCTATCTGCATTTTCATAGGGAACTAGGATGATAACAACCTTGTAAGTATGTTTTTTCCTTAGGTAGTATCAACGCTCTGGTTATTAATTGTTCAATGCATTTTGATTAAATCTGAACTAAGACTGCACCATGCTTGGAATGTGAAATTGCATGATCCTTTCCTTTCTAAATCATGTTGTGATATGCAGTTTATCTCTACTTATTAGAACCTAAATTTGACATTTAATTATCTTGTTTATGTGCTCTCATGGGTAGTATATACATATTTGGATTATCTTCTACCATTTTTTACCACTCTTGTTAATCCGAATAGACTCCCTACCCTGGAATTTTGCCTTCTTTCAAACCATTTATCAAAAACTAAGTGTTAGGCTTTTTTATGAAATGAGCTTGGTAGAAAGTGTTAGGTTCAAACTGACAGGATTGAAATTTCATGTAGTTTTAGTCCACATTTTTTGGACTAAATAGGACTAGGTGGGATTCGATTCTTGGTATTGGGGTTGGGCTGAAAAAGGGTAAAAAATTATGGGAATCTGGTAAAAGAAAGGGAAATGGTTGTAGATTCTTAGGAGAGGAACGAAAAATAAAAAAAAACATAATAGTCTAGTAAACGATTTGAGGGAAATAATATGAAAATATGATTTGTGCAGAAACAGAAAAAAGAAATGATAAGAAAAAGAGGCAAAGACCCAAGAAGTTAGTGAAAAACGAAAAAGAATGGAAACCATAGGTGCTAAAATAAGGAAATCCCCAATATGCTAGAAGTTGATAAGGAAAGAAACCTGTCCTAAGAATTGTAAAGGGAAAAATGTGAACCATGATTAACTTTGGATTTTAAAAGCGTAGAATTAGGGTCTCATGTTGGGTTTATAATTACGAAAATTTTTAGCTTCAGTGACTTTGGGTAGATGTGACTCTATTCTTGTATGCATCTAAGTGTTCTTTCCTTTAGAATTCTGCTAAAGCTCATTCCCTTTTTGAAAGATCCCTGTTCTGAAATATTAACCGATACATGAAGTGGTCATTTTCATCCCTTAACTGGCCAAATGAGTTCTATGAATGTACATATCTTGATCCATGGTTTTTGTTTAATGAATGTTAAAGAGATAAATGAATTTGAATGCATTGTGTAGGTTAGAATTGATCTGAATTGAACTTTAATGAGTATGACTAAAGTTTTTAAGTAGGATAAGATAGGAATGCATTCTAGAATTAGTAACATGGAAATTGATATTACCTATTTTATCAGCATATTTTGGTTCTGAGTTCTCATTTTCAAACTTCTCTTCCAGGCTTCTGAATTACTTGCTTGAGGGCAAGAAAGAATTTAGTTTGGGGGAGTTGATGTCTCTGCATTTTACATGTTTTAGGAAGTCATTTACCATCATTTTAGGGTCATTTAGATGTTAATATGTTGTATTCATATAACTTTCTTAGTAAATTTGCATTTTTAGGAAGTTCTGCATTAGCATTCGCATACATGTGCATTTTGGAGATATTTAAGGTATTTAGGGGGTTTTCGGAACATCATTGCAATCTTGGAAAAGGATATGGAAGAGCCAAGCCCGAAAACAATCCCAACTCGATCATGGCCAAGACGAACTCGACCAAGGCTCGAGTCGCGCTTCAACCACAACGTCTTCTTAGGCTAGAGCAGCTTCAACTTCGCCTCGACCATCGACCAAGTCACCTCGGCCATACGTCTTCTTCTCGGCCTCGACCACCTTCTTTTCAGCGACGACCATCTTGCCTCGACCTCTCCACATCTTTGTCTCGACCACAAGCTTCTAGCCGCATCGACCAAAGCTCCAGCTGGCCTCGACCACAAGCCTCCTCTCGGCCTCTAGAAAACCAATCACAACCTCGACCAACCTCTCCTTGGACATGAACTATCGGCCTTGAGCACGCAAGAACCGCCTTGACCACACGCCTCGACCGAAGCTCCAGCTGGCCTCGATCACAAGCCTCCACTTGGCCTCGAGAAAACCAATCACAACCTCGACCAACCTCTCCTTGGCCACGACCTCTCGGCCTCGAGCATGCCAGCACCGCCTCGACCACACGCCTTGACCTCGACCAACTCACCTCGACCAGTCACCTCAATGACCCAAGCCGAGCCAGACCTTTTCTTCGAAGATCAAGCCGGACCACGTGCAGTTTTTAAATATTTGTCCTTAAGTGATTTTTGGGCTTTCCTAAAACTACTATATAAGCCCTAAACACGCCTCCATTTGAACCATTTTATTTTATGCCTTTTTAAGCTTTATTTTGTGTCTTTCTTTTAGGGGTTTCTCTCTGTTTTTTCTTTTGAATGTTCTTTGATGATCAAACCTAGTTTTCTTATGGAATGCATGTTTTGTTTATGTTTTCTTCATTTTCATGCTTAGTTTAAGGTTTAAAATTATCTGGTGCATGTTGATCTTCTTTTTTATACCTTTAATCTCGTTTTCTAAGTTGATCATAATTCTGGCTTTTGTTCTTCTTTCACTTGATCACCATTTTCATAGTTTATGTTCATGTTGTTCATGATCACCATTGTTTTTCTTGGTTTATGTTCTTACTGTTCTTGATCATCACCTCCCGATTTCTGATTTTCCAGCTTTTGATCATCATCTTCTGATTTTCTGTTTTGTTGTTCTTACTTTTTTTTTGAGAGTTGACTTTTGATCGTAATGTTTTGTTTAATAGTTTTTTTTTGTTGAGTTTCCTGATTTCATAGTTGCCATGAGTAGTGAGTAGTAACCCATGTTTTTGAGGATGGGGTAGACTGGTGTTGAACCCTTGATTCTCCTAGATGCTTAAGTTTGATTGTCCATAGATCCCGTATGTTTCACTATTCTTTATGCTTATTTCTCTCTGATCAATTGAAATATATTATTAGACATTTCCGCACCCAAAAGGTGTTTGATGAAATGTCTGAACAATGTGATTTCAGAGATTTACATACATAGCCCAAGAGATTAGATGTTTATTGACTCCAGCAGATTGTTTCTTCATGCCTGCTAGGTAGTGTTCCGTTAACGAGAGTTAGGTATGGATATTTCAAGGTTTGAGATCATTTGTCAAGGGATTGAATTTGGTTGTTTATGAATTTGCTGTCTAGGGATTAGATTATTGTTTGAGGTATGTTAGGCGTCTTGGTAGTTCAAGGAGGATCACCAGTCATCTACCCCCATCGTTATGAACTGTTTTTCATGATTGCATTTTTAGTACCAACTTCTTTCCTGCTTTTATTTTACTTGCTGTTTACCCTTTAGGATTTACTTATACATGCTAGTTCTGATGCTCTGTTTTATTTTTGGTTTGTTCTTTTCGTTTAGGAATTGTTAGTAAACCCTCTTTTTCTTCCTTGGCTTGAATCAATAGTTATGATTGCATATATAGTGGTTAATAGCATCATCCATTTGGATTGACAACCTATTTACTACAATGACAATGATACTAATAGGGATTGACATGTAAAATTCTACTTATCAGCTACTACTACCACAAGCCTGGCACCGACCTAAGTATTGACACTGACCACCCCTATTTTGAGTATATCCCGAGTGATTATTGTATTCACGTGATTGATTGCTTCGCAAGTTGTGATGGTGTTGCTGTTGACGACGACGAGATATGTGGTTGTTAGATCTTACTTCTGAGACATTGGCAATAGCTGGAGAGATCACCGCAGAGGACTCAGAGCATAAGAGCATAGCTTTGCGGTTTAGCAGCCTCTCATGAAGCTCTGTGTACGAGATGGGAGTGGCTCTGCCATGAATGGCATCAAACTCAGGCTTATAGTCTTATGTGAGACCTTCCAGAATTTTTTCAATGAGATCTTCATGATCCATTGGTTTTCCCATAAGTGCTAGAGAATCAGCGTTAGACTTAATAAGCCTAAGGTAGGCAGCAATGGAATTAGTCCCTTTAGTACACGATTTGATCTGCCTTTTCAATTGGCGGATATAACCGCGAGATGGCTTACCAAAGGCAGATTCTAATAGAGTCCAGACCTCGGCAGTGGTGGTTGCACTTTACACTATCGATTGCACATCCAGAATGATAACTTCAATAACCGAGCTATATAACAGCATGTCCTATCATCTCCAAGGGGAAAATGCAGGATTAGTAGTTGTCTCACCATTGACAGTAATAGTCGCAGATAGTATTGCATCAGAGGGATCCAAGAAAATTTGCAGTTCATGGCCTTCAAGAATGACTCTTACCTGACGGCTCCACATTAAGTAATTATGACTTGTTAACTTGGTGACACTTGACATGTTAACGGAGAGAAGAGTGCTTTGAGGATTTTGGGAGTTATACACCACAGTGTGCTCAGCAGTGTTAGAGTTTTATGTCATTGTAGGAGCAACAAATAAAACTGGAAAGGATCCTACTGACGCAGAGAAAATAATAATGAAGAAGAATAAAGACAAAGAAGGTGGCGGCTGAAAAAAGGCTTTAGATCTTAGAGCTCTGATACCATATTAGGTTATAGGAATCAATACTTATATAGAATGAATATTACACATATTTATACAGAGGAATAACTTAGACAAGTAAGGAAAGCATAATATACGATCATGAATACAAGAGAATAATATGAGCTAATACCTTACACATCTACCGACATAAATAAACATATCTTCTCTCCTCTCTTCTTTATATTACAAGAAAACATATGCTTTGCCACTGATTTTTGCGTCTACGTCTGTAGTGGCTAAAATGATTTGCGACTGTTTTGCAACTAATTTGAGATTGACAAAAAATAGCCGCAAAATAGTTGGTAAAAAGTGTCCAAAAAACAGAGACGTAATGTAGTGGCTGTTTTGTGACTAATTAGTGTTTTGTTACGATTCAAAAAATAGTCCTAAAGTAGTCACAAAAAGAGAGACTTCTTTTCGACTGTCGTGCAAAGTAGGCACATCAGTCGCAAAGCAGTCTCTCTTTTAGCCTCTGATTTGTGGCTACATATTTTTTTTTTCTTGCATGTGATCACAAATCAGTCGCTAATTTAGTAATAAATTTGTGACTACATGTGGTTTTCTTGGATATAAATATTTTTTACATATAAATATCAACTTTACTTAGACAAAAATGACTAAATATATGTTTTTTGTCAGAAAATTAAAAATTTGCACATTAAATTTCATATATTAACTTGTTGATATATACACTTAAAACTTTTAAACATTCAACATAAATTATTTGTTAAGTGTCAACAAATATTATAAGTCTAATATTGTTTTATAGATAATATTATTTATATGTATATATTAATTAAGTATTGATCACTTATAAATCATTAGTATATGTGTTAGAATTTATAAAACACAATTACAATTTAGTCAAATATAACTTCAAGTGCTAATACACATTTTGAGACTAATTTGTGACAACAATGTAAACATTTAGCAACTTATTTGTAGCTGAAAGTATATATTAGTTGCTTATATATAAATTAGTGTTATAAAATTTCGAAAGAGGTGTGTGGCGCAATGGCTACACGCCACTCACCTATACCCTTAATGTCACGGTTTCGATTCCCATGTGTGATAAATTAGCCTTTTTTTGTATGTGGTCACAAATCAGTCGCAACTTTAGCCAATGATTTGTGATTCCAGGTGTTTTTTTGCCTTTGGCCACAAATCAGTGGCTAATATAGCAACTGATTTGTCACTATACTAATTTAGAAAATGATTTGCCACTATACTAACAGTAGATAATTTCGATACATTATAGGCCAATTTCTTTTTTCTCCTTCACCAAATCGCGTTGTAACCAAATTTCCATCATCCAATTCCCATATTTGCCGGAAATTGGTCTCAGTCTTCATGTCCACTGTCGAAAAAAGCCAACGAAGGCGTGGAGGCCATTCTTTGTCGTCTTGTTGCTCTTCTCCAGCTTCCTCCACTTCAAATTCTTCCCAATCCGTCCAGTGAGATATGCTATTAGTTCTATGTCGGTAGCCTTAAAACCGTTGGCTCTCGTGTCAGTCGTTCCCTTTGCCACCGGCGCAAGATTCTGCAAGACCAGCCACCTCTAGTCTGCAACAGGCTCCGCCATACGTAGCTCCAGTGCAACAATATATGGCGCAACAAGCTCTGGTGTAACAACCACCTCTAATACACAACCCATCGCTGATTGAAGACCAACAAATGCCAACCATATTTTTCAAAATCAACAGATTTTGATCGATGATTTGTTGCGCATGTCGGGTCATGAACTTTATTTGCTCATCTTGAATCTTTTTCCCAACTGAGAACACCATTTTGTAACTGAATTTATGTTCAACTTATGATTTTGGATTATGATTTAGATTTAATTGTTTGGTTATGTTGGGGGCAAAAACGGTCCCACCAAAATCAATCCCTAAAAGCTTTCACGAAAATATTAATCGCTCGATCCAAACATCAAACCACACTAGTTGTATCATCCTGATCAATGGAATGAACCAACCAAGCTGCAAGACAAACACATGGCTCCAAATCTAATCATTTACGGACTAGCTAAATTGCGTACACTAAGCTCGCCAGTTGGCTAGCTAAATGTCGTACATTCAACTCGCCAGTTGGCTAGCTGAATGTCGTACATTCAGCTCGCCAGTTGGCTAGTTGAATCTCTTACATTAAGCTCGCCAGTTAGCTAGCTGAATCCGTACATTCATCTTGCTAGTTGGGTAGTTGAATCTCGTACATTCAGCCCGCCAGTTGGCTATCTGAATCTTGTTCATTCAGCTCGCCAGTTGGCTAGTTGAATCTCGTACATTCAGCTCGCTAGTTGGCTAGCTGCATCTCATATATTTAGCTTGCTAGTTGGCTAGGCTAGTTGAATCTTGGACATTCAGCTCGCCAGTTGGCTGGCTGAATCTCGTACATTTAGCTCGCCAGTTGGCTAGCTAAATCTCGTACATTTAGCTCGCCCACTGGGCTAGCCGAATCTCGTATAGAGAACAACACACGTTCATCTCGCCAATGGGTGAGCTGAATGATGCGCAAGTTCAGCTCTCCCATTAGTGAGCTGAACATTGAACGACGCACTTTGTATCGCCTCAGACAACTCATCTCTCATTTCGTATCGTGTCGAGTTTTCGTTGGAATTTTCCGATAAAACTGTAAAACTCATTCCTTTCGTATGAATTCCAAATTAATCGTATAAATTGATAACGATCAGCTTGAACACCAAAGTTATCGTATCCTTACGATTATTTCCTATGATTTGCGAAAGAATTGTAAAATCCTTTTGTATAAGATTTAATCGTATAAAATGATAATGGTTATTCTAAACACCAAGGATTGTCTCAGCTATACAATTAAATTTATCATTCTCCGAAATAAACATAAAGACGCATCTCTTTTTATTAATCGTATAAAACGATAATGGCTAATTTAAACGCAAATGTTATCTCACTTATACGATTGACATCATAATATTGTAGAATCCGTATCATATTGTTGTACGAAAGACCGATTCTTGGATAGAAACCGTCTAAACCACAAATCGTCCCAAAGATGCCTAAGATACGATAATGGCCCACTTACGGTTTCGAACAAGAATTCGGCCATAGTACGATGATGATCATAGCTTGCTCTGCACGACGTAGAGAAATGGAAGAAATCTAAAAAGAAATGTTACCGTAGAAGAATAAACTCAAAAAGGAAGATTTCCACGGAAGAATCGGAGGAGGAAAAAGAAAGCAGACCAACCTTACTCGCCTATATAAGAGAGATGAGGATGAAGGACACAAACACGTTCAACTCCACACACCAAAATACTTAGGGCTTTAGGTTATTTTTCCATTCTTGTTAGCGAGCTGCGACTCATTTAGATTTATCTGTCTCCGTTGTTAGATCTAGGATACTAGTCAACAGTTCTTTCGACCGAGGCTATCAGCTGATTATAACATGCTCATACGATTTGGAATAAGAAACCTTTTTGTCTTTTTCATACTTTTAATTTCGTATTTTTACTGTTTATTTCCGTGTTCTGATCTCGTATGTATTTGGCTCACAGAAATCTGAGACCTCTGGGAAAGTTGAGGTTTCTTAACTTTCCTTAATTAACGAAAATAGACAGTGCGAATTTTGGTTCCCACAAGTTAGTGAGTTTTGACTTGTGACTTGGATGAATGATTTCTTAGGTATAGGAATTTTGATTATTGACTTCTTCTGATTTCAATTTATGAATTGTGGTTTGATTATATGTTTGGAAATTTTGGAGGTTTTTCTTCTAATTAGATAACATTGTGAATATTGATGTTGTTACTTTTTTATTTGTAGGTTTAACCGTGACAACGGAGCCTTGACTCAAAGGATATCAAAAAATTTGAAAAGAAAATTTAACGGTCCATATTATAGTGGGTCGAATGTCTCACAAGACATTAAAGATCGATATTTCATCGATTTCGTGTTATGTATTTTGATATTATTAATGTTATTTGATTGGTTCTATTTTTTTGTAGCATTAATGTACATGGGATCCATATTTGACATTAGAAGTTTGTCATGAGTTCGAATCGGTATGTCAACGGTGCCTAAAAGAAATGGTCAGTAAAGCAAAGAAAAAGAGGAATAAACGACGACCTCCATCGATTTTAGAAGATCTATAGATGACAGTGCACATATTAAGAGACAAATGATGCTAAAACGAGGAGTAGTAATGCATCTAACGCTCGGTTGTCAGAACCTGACGAACTTGGAAATCATGTTCATGTGGCAGGCCAAAAATCCTATCTACGGATTCAAGAGATGGTAATGTAAAACTTCTTACAATTTTAACTAATAGCGAATAACAATTATTACATAATAGGAACATGAGTTAGGAAGATCAGTGATGATTGGAGAAGTCTTCATGAAGACACACATGAGAGTTAACGGTACATATGTGGACTTGAAGTCAAAACAAATTTGTGAAGCTTACCAGAAGTTAAAACACGGGAGCAATCAGCTGAGAATGCTCGACGTAATGAGATGTTCCGAATCAAAATGGCTCGTCGTGATGCTGAAGCTGCTCAGCAACATGGAAAAATTGAAGACATTGAAATGGTTGTTGGCTTTTTGAAGGAGCAAAATCCAAATTTTGATGCGTATATGGCAAGAAATCAGGGTTCCACATCCGATCCATCATACTAGTTTGTATTTTATTTCATTAGTATTTTTAAAAATGCATGACTTTTAATTTGTTTTTATACTTCTATTTTTAGTACTTTAAATATTTTAGTTTAATATAATTTCAAAATTAATTTAAATTCATATATTACCAATTAATTTCAGAATATACAAAAATGACAACATAGTTACAAAATAGTTGCAAATTATTAGTGACTATTTTTTATTATTAGAAAAAAGTAGATGCAAACCAGTCGCTAATATTTAGAGAATTTTTGTGATCACGGAGAAAGCGCAGTCGTTAAATAGTTGTAAAAAAGAGCAGCTTATTTACAATAACATTACATAGAAGATGCAAAACAATTGCTAATTTTTAGCGACCGGTTTGTGATTTTTTTTTCTTAAAATTAAAAACATATCAAATCGGTTACAAAAAGAAACAGTTGCAAAATAGTGGAAAAACTTAAGAATGTCTTGCTACTAGTTTTTGTGTCTACGCAATTAATTGCTAATCAGTCATAAAATGCTAGTCGCAAAACGGTTGCAAATTAGCGACTGATTTGCGATTACAATAATTAACGACTAAAAAATTAGCTACTGAATTTTACAATCGCAAATCAGTCTTTAATCTTGATTTAACAATTGTTTTGCGATGTATAGTGAGAAACTGCATAAGGGTAAAATAGTTATTTTTCAACTCAAGAATACACCAATAATAAAAAAATATCTAGTACACAAATACTTTAGAAAAAATCTGCAATTTTTTTATATAATTCCATTTCCTTTAGCAAGACAATAAGGTCGAAAAGCGTCATATATATAACTAGATGATAACTCGCGCTATGCGTGGGCTATATTTTTTAAAATAAATTTTTATATATATATATATATATATATATATATTAATTAATTAATTAAATGTGATTGCATATTTATATATGTTTATTCGTGCAATATTTTTTTATCATTTTATTCAATAATAATATTGTATTAAATATGATAGTGAGGAAAAATATAAATAATTGTTATATATCTTTTTAAAATTTAAATTTATTTTGTTTTAATATATTAACACTACTTAAAATGTTCAATGAATTTTTTAATTGAATCAATTATTTTAGTTTACTTCTTATTTTATGAAATTTAAATAATATAACAAATTGGAAAGTTTATAGTCATGATTTCATCTTTCTTCGTAGATTTTGTTGTTAAGTAAGATTTTTTATTTTTTTTAAATAAATAAATGAGTGATTGTATATTTAAATTTATTGTTTTTTAGTTTTTTATTTTTAAAAATAAATGAGTGATTAGGAATGTTTGGTTATAGATATAGTTTAATGGCAAATACATGTAATTATTAATGAAATAAAGGTTATCTTTTTAAAAGTCTCTCCCTTTAATATATAGGGGATATTCAAGACCACATGTAAAGTTAAGTTCTGTAACGAGTTTGAATCATTCGACTATCATTTTTCTGATTTTCAAAATAAGACTTGTTTAGTAATTTTAGTTTCAAATATACCACAAACTTCATATTTTTAAAATACAAAAAAATATTTTGTTCCTAAATATCAAAATTTTAAAATAACTTTAAAATTTTAAATATAAACTGTAGATTCCAAAAACAAATTATAATCTCATATCAATTAAACAATAAACTCTAATTACAAATTAGTTAACTCATTTTCTAAAATTTAAATTCTAACCTTTTAAATTTAGTTTTAGTTTGAAATATTTTTAAAGCTATTTTTTAATAATAAAAATTTTATATTTGTCCCATTGATGTAATTCATGGCATTCATTTTTTTCCATTGGTGAACGTTTTAAACATTGGTTTTAATAAGTTGTTTTAAACGCCTAACAACCATAATCTAGTGACAAAAAGTTGTAGACAATATTTAATGGTGCTTCATTTTTTACTTTTTACTTCATTTTGAAGCAAAATCATCTTCGATTGCACTTCATTTGTTGCTTTAAAAATGACTTTTTTAATTATAGATTAGTCATGTATTTTTAACTTGTTTATAATTATTTCTTAGCTAAACCATATATTATAATATCATTGACATTTGTGTTATTTTTCTTTGTTAATTTGATTTAATTGTTAAAGAATAATAAAAGCATATATATATATATATAGATATATATATAATAGAACATCTAACCATGTATTAAAGATAAAATTAGATATATATATATATATGTGATTACTATAACAAATAAATATGAAAAATTTGAACATAACATCGACTTATAAGTACTAATAAAATAAAAGTAAAAAATTTAAAGTGTTTTGTATTGTACTTATATTTCTATAATAATATTTTGTTTATATTTAATAGGGACTTTATTGAACTAATATTAAAATAAATTATATGGATAAAATTAGTACATATGTAAAACTAAAAGATACTAAAAATTAATTATAGAACACAATTAAAATATATTTTTGAATATTCTTTTTAAACAGAAAAATGAAGCATTGGAGAATATGTTGCTTCAGTTTTTTTTGCTTTAAAATGAAGAAAATGTATTTTTGAAAAAAAAAAAGAGAATTGTAAGTGAAATCCTCATAGTTGGACAATTAAATGTATCATGTGACAAAAAAATGTCGTTTTAAACGTTACGAATAACTGATTATCAAAGTTTTAGGGATTGGTTTGAAATAGTGTAAGCACTACGAATAGCTGATTTAAAAAAATGTGTGCTACATCCTATCTTAGTGTAAGCATGGCGTCAAGATGATCAAAGCCCTAAAAGAGCACCCACCGCCCGAGATAATGTTCATAAATTCTACTAAAGAATTTTGTCTTCAATTTATTAAAAAAAAAGTAACATTAATAAATTAAGAAAGTGCAAACACACTCAAATATGTGTATAAAATATATATGTAAAGGGAGTGACATAAATTAAGAAAGTGCAAACACACTCAAATATGTGTATAAAATATATATGTAAAGGGAGTGACATAAGAAGACTACAAATGTGAAAAAGGAAACGCAAAGGGACCAGAGACAACCCATGCGTGTGACCACAAAGTGATGCTTATGATTCTATTTACATAAAATACTCATACATGTGCAAGCACTACCCCATATACAATCAACTGCTTCCATAAGACCTACCTCATCCCACGTCATCACTTTGTATACCACTACTTTCCCAAAAATTTGTGCAATTATTTTTGAAGTATCTAAATTTTATGGGTCACCAAAACCAAGTATGTGCTTTATTTTTATGAACGATGATTATAACGTATTTTTTTATATGGTGTATGCTTCTAACAAGAGATATATACGGTTTAGTGAGTGACAAATTTATTAGTGTTATTTATTTCTGCTTGATATGTAATAGATGTTATAGTTAGTGAATGTGATCTTAGTATCTTACTCATATATATATATATATATATATATATATATATATATAT